>BQNB010035771.1:2832-50619 GCA_026074375.1 Tanacetum coccineum | reverse complement strand
GGTGATAACTTATTATCTTGGTCCGCTAAACGACAACACACTCTTTCTCGCTCCAGTGCCGAAGCTGAATACCAGGGTGTTGCTAACATTGTAGCAGAAACTACATGGCTTCGTAATCTTCTTCGTGAGTTACACTCTCCTTTATCGACTGCAACTCTTGTCCACTGTGATAACGTTAGTGTTGTTTATATGTCTGCCAACCCTGTTCAACATCAACGGACGAAACACATTGAGATCGACATTCATTTCGTCCGAGATATGGTTACCGCTGGTTAGGTTAGAGTTCTACATGTGCCCTCTCGTTTCTAATATGCCGATATTTTCACCAAGGGGCTGTCTTCCGCATTGTTTGAAGAATTTCGATCCAGTTTGAGCGAGGGCGTATTAGTCAATATATTTGATTAGTTACGTTCCTAAATTAGTTGATATATTTTTGGATGCTTTGTCATCATTAGCTGTATCGTAGTTATCTTGGGCTCAAGCCCATCCCTTTTGTAATCTATATATACCTTGTCATTTATGAGAAATAATCAAGGAAAACCAATTACCTTCAATACGAATAACATAAGCCTTATTTGAGAGTATGTCACTTTACTTTCATGTTAGATTAAAGTTGACTTTATTTTTGTGTAACTCTTTTATCTACCAAGTTATTATCCGCCAACTCTTTTATCCTCAAAACAATACCTGTTGGTTTTTACTCTACGCCTCCTAAGCAAACACACAATAGTAGTATGTTAAAAGCAAAAGCATGTCATGTACCTATGTTGACTAAAAATTGTCATTATATTAGGACGCTAACACTCTACCACTGGTTCATTGGTAAGCAAAAAAGAAATACTTGGGGAACATGTTCGACATTTTGGCCCGTTTCCCTTTATTTAAACTATTTTATTTTACTAGTTAGAAATAAACCACAACGCAAATCAGCCCATCACGTCTATGAATTAATAATACAGCAGTTTGCCACATACCTGACCCCTTTCAATAAAAAGAACGAGATTTCTAGAATTAGCATCCCAATCTACAAATATATCATGTGAAACTCCCACTTCTAAACTAGCCATAAATGCTAGAACGATTTGTATAAGAAGTTCAGTCAGTGCCAAAATAAACGCAATTCAATAATAACATGTGCACTAAACATGTTAACCTCCAAATTAGAAGTTTCACTTACCTTCGGGCCATCTCGGACAATTTCCAGATCATTCTCACTGATCAAAAGAGTAACATGTCCGCAATTAAATGCATAAATTCCAAATTATGGTATTGAGTGTAAAATCATGTCACTGAAGTAAATCCAAACTAATAGACACTAATCTAGATATCAGATTAAAAGTTCTTACTTCAGAAGGAAGGCATTATCACTATGGTGGCATATTAGTTTAGCAATCGAATCGCTCATCACATTGAGGAAGCTCTTGACAATACATATGGTATTAAAAATATTAAAAGAAGTACAGCAACATTAAAGATATTCATGGTATTAAAAAAAGTACAAAAATATCTAAGTCTTTATAGTACTCTAAAAAAGTTGAAACATAAAATATGCAGACTAACTTGTTCAAGTATCAAAAGCAACTCGAATACTCGTCTAGGTCCAGCAGTATCCACATGCAACAATATGTTCCACATGATTTCGCCTTAAACTCACACACAAATAACGTACTTATATACTACACATATGACACAACGTCACATTGTTAACTTACACACGACACAGTGAGACTGACACACGTCACAAACAAGCCTGAAAGAATCAGTGGGAGAGCTTATAACTATAAAAGTGACATCTGGATTTTAGGACTGGTGATACTTTTCAGAGTGTACCATATGATGTTTTTCATATATACAAATTGAAGATCAACAAGTCTTGCCAAGTTTCTATGAGCTATTAGATGCTATCGTCTCAAAGCCACCATCTTCAGCACCAACCGATCAGTTATTCACACATAAGTTTCTGTTTTCGTTTGATCTCTCCAGGAAAGTTGAAGTTAGAGTTTTAGCTCTTATAAGTTTATACTTCAGCCATAGGTTATCTAAATCTTCTAAGGGGCAGTTCTTTATGCGCAAATGAGATATAAGGTGAGTCCGGGTTTCTCGATGCATTCCTTCTTTTCTCTGCATTCCCAACTGCATACACCCAGCCTTGTGCATTCCCGTTTCCTCCATCCTTATTCTTCAACTTTGGACAATCTCTCTTGAAATGTCCTGAAGCTCCACATTCAAAACAACCATTCCCTTTGGGATTTTCCCCATTGCCCTTCTGAGTATTAGCACCATTTGTGTTGCCAAAACTCCTACAGTCGCGGGCAAAGTGCCCTACCTTGTTGCACTTGTAGCACTTCTGAGTACACGGGCCATTATGATGCAAATGGCACTTGGTGCACTTGGGCAAAGATCCCTGATTCGATGATAATATATATATATAATATATAAGCAAACACTCAACCAATTGCCTTTGCACAAGGAATGGTCAAAAGTTCACCAAAATAAAATATATATGTAGCCGGAAGTATGATTCCCGGGTCGTTTTGTCCCAACGAGGCTTGAATGGAAAATCGAATGACGGATTGATGATTGATGTTTGAATAGGACAGGGTTATGATTGGTTTTTATTTCTACAAGTTAAATATACCAAAACGATTAAATAAAACCTAAAAACGAAAGCTAAATAACTTGAATCCTAAAACGGGCACGAAAAACGAGGGCTAAAAACAGAGGTCGTTTGACCCAAAAACGAGTCAAGACAAGAACGGGGACAAATCCCGTTCTTTAGAAAATGAATTTTTAAAAAAAATGAACCTACGAAACTTTTAACATTTTTCCTACAAAATATATGAAAAAAGAAAATTTTAAAAAAAAGTTTATATTTTTCTGATTAATATTTTATTTTTTATGAATTTTTTAAGATTTAAATGATTAAAAACTATAAAAATAATCCTAGAGCTAAAAAATATTAACCTAAAATTTTTATAAAAATTACACTAAGTGGAGAAAAAGTGCAGAAATTTAACAAAATTAAAAGCCCCAAATTTTATCTAATGGTTAAAGCTTAATTAAACTAATTAAAACTAAACCTAACTAATAATTAAACTAAAACTAACAAGGACTAACAATGGACTAACGACAGGGACTATTTGTGACAAAAGACCAAAATAAATTCTTTTTTTCCTACCCTGAACCCCAATCCCGATTTTAGTCCAAGTCCCCCAAAAGTGCTGATTTTAAAAAGTCGTTTTTAGCCAAAACTCAAAACACGAAAGTTGTTCACAACATGTTTTTAAGCAACTTTAATAAAGACACTTTGCGAAAATAAGCACTTTATAAGCTCCAAAAAGCCGAATTAGCTGCTGATTGCAGAAAGTTGCTTAAATTTTTGGTTTTTGGTATTTTGGACACTACAAACTCAAAATAAGCTCAAATTCAAAAAGGAGAGATGTTTTGGAAAGCTTATATGTTGCTTAATCTGATTCCAAAAAGCTTTTTCAACCAAACACAACTTAACTTAACTCAATTTGCATCAAAAAGTAGTAAACTCTAACTTTTTCTTAAATAAGCCAAATTCAAAATAAGCTAAAATCACCAATAAGCCAAACTGAAAAGTGGGCTTTTGGAAATAAGCTCACTAATGAGTCCTTATTAAGCCCACCTATTCACTTTTTTAAATAAGCCACTGAAATAAGCACAATAAGCACAAATGACTACACTACTATTTTTTGGATTTTAATGAAAATAAGCACTTTTAGACCTAAAATAAGCTACTAAAATAAGCTCCACTAAAGACAGTAAACGAAAATGGGCTTAATCGACTCTAAAAAACTAAGCAAATCTTAAATAAGCAGAAGTAATAAGCTAATAAGCAAAAAATGGAACAACGGTACTAACAGTTTTAACTACCGGTACTAACTTGGAGTTAGTACCGCTAGCTTTGAGTTAGTACCGCTAGTTCTAAAAACCTCTTAAAGTTTTCAAAAGTCATTTTATTCAAGCTGATTTGATCCTAATTTGTTAAAAATAGATTATCAAATGACAACATAAGGTACTTATGAACAGATTTCAATTAGTGATAAGCACTTAAATAAGCTAAATTAATCTAACAGTATTAACTACACATGCTACAGTATAACGAGGAAAGTTGCACAAATCATTTTTGAATGAAATCTAAGCAGGATAAGTACTACAACATAATAAAGATAAATAAGCAAATATAAAATAAACAAATAAAGCTCTATAAGGAGTTCTACAGTAAATAAGAAAATCGAGAAGGAAGGAGATTAACACCCTTGCTTAAACAGGGCTGCTTAAGCTTTTACAAGCTGATCTACAAGCTCTAGCTTGTCAAAGACAAGCTAGTAATGTCCATAAGCACATCCTTTGTTTGCTTATCATCCAAAAAAGTAAGCTGTGGTATTTTTGGGTGAATTTTTTGATTTCTTCTTAACTACTTAACCTTTTTAAGTTACTTAGTGAAAACAGCTTATCATTAAGCTATATTGAAAGCTTTTAAAACACAATTAAGCACTGGTTAATAACTTGAGAACTTGGAATTCAACAATTGGATTTTAACATAAAAAAATCATTGCTTCATTAATTCTTAAAAACAATACAAAGCTGAAAGAACAGTTGCAATAAGCTTTTAAAAGACTAAAATGACTTAATTTAAATTACAATTAAACTACAATAAGCTAGAATTGCCTTTTTGGCTTACAAAAGGGGTCCTATTTTATATAGATTCTTCATCCTTGGTTTCCTTTCATTTCTACTCATTTTTCCTTCCAGGTTGTGTTTCTTTTGTAAGACAAAAACCACAATGAGTTGTTGTGTGAGAAGATTCTTAGAGAATCCCGCCTTCAATTTCTTATGTGCTTCTTTTGAGTCAATCACCCATCGAAATCACTTGGAAATGGTGAGGGATTGCCAACATGGCGATTATAAGTATGGGGGGAGGGAATAGTGGAGTGGTTGAAATGATTTATCTAGGGTGTTGAGTGGTTTGCAGGGTAAAAGTATGGGAAGACATCCCTTAGTTGTACTGATTTTTGGGTGGAAAAATGATGTTGTGGGTAATTTGGGCAGCTTTGTGTTCCCCTCAAGTTATTTTCCCCCCCCCTCCCCCCCCCCCCCCCCCCCCCCCCCCCCCCCCACCCAAATTTGTAATTTCTGCCCTTGTCTTGTTATTCTAATAATACAACTTGAGGTTTGGCAATTTTAGTCCCTCAAGTTGTATTTTCTTCACTTGGTTGAATTTTGACTTTGACGGGGTTGATTTTCTGACTTTGATTGACTTTGGCTTCGGTTTGAATTTGTCTTTTCCATTCCGTGCTCGGCTTTGTTTGTTTTTGGCTTTCTTTTTGTCCTGTTCTTGAATATCCGTTTTCAACACAATACAAATGCAAAACATACAAATACAATGTATTTTGGTACGTTTTTAGTCATTTAAGTCCGTTTTTAATGGAAAATGGTATGTGTAATTAAGCACATACCAAAATCCCCCATACTAAGGTATTGCCGTGTCCTCACGCAAAGTTATGAAGTAAACACTTAGAAAACTAAGAATCTCGGCCCCCCCTGACTAATTACCTCGAAAAGTAGCTAAGTGTTTGTCAAGGGGAACTAAAGAATCAATAGCTTCGACAAGTCCTGTTTTTACCATTTTTTATCTATATACTAACTATCCCTAATATTTTTGGATTTTCCTTTTCTTTTCTTCCCCCCCCCCCCTCCCCCCCCCCCCCCCCTAACTAACATGCTTGACTTCCTTTATTTTATCAACACTTGGATCATACAATGAGAAGCCCATAGAATAATCTATGAATGTCCGAATGGATAAATTCATCGTCCCCGATTTTTCACTAGTCCCAAACTAAGCGTACAAACGAAATCACCGTTAAGTACAAGTAAAGATGCTAACACTACTTATAACTATGACTTATCAACTTTTTGCTCCCCGAAATATTCAATTAAAGTGATTTCGTTTAATTTAAGTTAAAATTTAGATCACATTTTAGAAAGATAGTTGATAGAGTTTACGTCATAACGATATTTCTGAAGAAATTGGGGAAAAGATAAGATCACCACATACCAGGCATATTCTCGATAGTCCAGCCGAGATTCGACTTAGGTTATCAGGTTGAGACCCTACAGGAGAATGTTCGCAATGTAATGGCGGATACTCCACTATTAGGCCGAATTTCTTGATTTAACGTCTAAATAAAAATAGTACTCAAAGCACGCAAACATAAAAAAATTTAATATCTCATTAGTGAGACTATTCATGTAGCTGACCTTTTCTCGGAACATCCCCAGCTTCATCAGCTTAAGTGCCCAGTTTTTGATACCCACGGGAGAATCCTTAATTCGAATAATTACGACGGCAACCAACAACTTTTGAAGTCTATAAAGCAGTTATTCTTAGTTCCAAAAATTGTACTTGAGTTTAGACAACGAAATCTTAACTATTAAATTCCATTTATTGCTACATATTAATACTTACCGTCATCATTCCATGATTAAACTCGGCCACGCCTCGACAAGATGTAGTGACTAGTCTGGCGACGGCCTTTATTATTTGATAACACCTACTGATTACTTATCTCATATGGGCTTGTTTTTGACAGACTTCAACATCGGTTGTGAGCGGCAAGATGCAGTAAACCTTATCAGCCCACAGTAAATTTTTTTTTTTGCAAATATTTTCGTTATAGAGGAATTTTCGTTTAGAAATCAAGTTAAAGCTGAACTAGATGAATATTTTCGTTTCTAAAGACTTTCTTTTTAGAAAATGTGTGTTTAAAGTTAAATGCAAAAATTAAGACGTTTATTTGTCAGGTTAAGAGCTTCGGGGAGAAAAAGCGACAAGTAACACCTATAAGCTTTTAAGATTTCCAAATAATCATTGCTTAGCATCCTACTTGTAAATAACACTATCATTTTCCGTTCTTCGCAAGTTTAAAATCCCTAATAAAAGGATCCACGAATGCTTAGCATAATAAACTTTCGTTATTAAATGGTTAAGGGAAAGCTAGGGCTCAACACGCCCCGATCGAGTCAAAATTGTATCTCATTCTACCATTAGAAAATCAAAACTGTGACAAAAAACTCATTTTATTTTTGAAAATTTTAAAATTTTATTTTTTCTGTATTTTTGCAATTATTTTGGTGGTAAACGGATTACGTGACAACAATGGCTGCAGGCAAAAAATCAATCGAAGATCCCCCCCTCTATACTAGAACTTAAACATCATCCTCGATTTTTTAAAGGAGGTACCTACGCTAAATTAAGGCCATGTATGAGTGTACAAAAGATAAAACGTTGTCGATTAGATTTGGATATGATTCCCAAAATGAAGCTGAGGTGTGAAACTCTTGTGGATGAAGGGTAATACTGCGAGCACGAGAGTCTTCACAATCCGGGAAATCCTGGACATACAACACAAAACACACAAAATACGGACAAAACACGGGTAATGGAAGAGGTGAGCCTCCTCTCACAAAAACACTTATTTATTACTACTACTGATAAGCATGGGGTGCCTCCCACGAAGCGCTTGTTTAAGGTCGCTATGCTTGACCCGGTTCCCCGAATTTAATTGTCCTTGGGGAAAGGTCTGGAGTATCTGGGGACTACTGGTTGGTACGATCCCTCCAAGTAGTGTTTCAAACGGTTGACCATTCACTTAGAAGTTTTTGACAAAAAAATCCGCTGTTTTGGGATAACTCGATGGTGCCATATGGAAAAACTTGGGTTACAGTGAATGGTCCACTCCAACGGGTCTTAAGTTTGCCCGAGAAAATCTTCAATCTAGAGTTAAAGAGAAGGACTCGATTATCGACGTTGAAAACATGATTTTTAATCTTGGAGTCATGGATTCTCTTTGTTTTCTCCTTGTAAATTAAAGAGTTTTCGTAGGCATGATCACGAAGTTCATTAAGTTCGTTGAGCTGAACTTTTCTGTGATCACCCGCGGTTTTGATATTGAAGTTTGTATGCTTAAGGGCCCAGTAAGCTTTGTGCTCCAACTCAATCGGTAGATGACATGCCTTTCCATATACAAGCTTGTACGGAGTACACCCGATGGGTGTTTTGTAAGCTGTACGGAAGGCCCAGAGAGCGTCATCTAGTTTGTCCGACCAAGAGGCACGATTTTCACCTATGGTCCTTTCAAGAATTCTTTTCAAACCACAATTGGATACCTCAACTTGTCCACTTGTTTTTGGATGATACGCGGTTGAGAGACGATGAGTGACTCCGTATTTAAGCATGACCTTTGTAAATTGGTCATTGCAAAAATGGGTTCCGCGATCACTTATGATTGCACGAGGGGCACCAAATCTGGAGAAGAGAGGTTTTAAGACATTGGCATAACACGCGGGCTCATTGGTTTTTGTTCCCCCCCCCCCCCCCCCCCCCCCCCCCCCCCCCCAAGGGAGCGCTGTTGCTTCACCCATTTTGATAAGTAAACGAATGCCACGAGTATACTATATGTTCCCTCGTGAAGACGGGAACGGGCACTATAAAAATCAATGCCCCCAAATTCCCAAAGATTTTGCGATACTTGGATAGAGTTTTGTGGCATCTCATCATGTTGTGAAATTTTGCCTTGACGTTGACAAATGTCACATCGGGTGACAAAGTCGTGGGCATCCTTGTAGATCGTGGGCCAATAAAATCCTGAATCGAAGATCTTTTTAGCGGTGTCATTGGCACCGTAGTGCCCCCCAGTGGGTCCACTGTGGCAAGCTTTGAGAATGCCAAAAGCTTTTTGCCTTGAAACACAATGCCTAATTACTTGGTCTGCACAGATCTTGAATAGAAAGGGGTCGTCCCAGAAGTAATGTTTGACATCTTTGAAAAACTTGTTTTTCTGTTGGGACGACATTCCTTTGACAATGAAGTTCCCCGCATGGTAATTTGCGAAGTCGGCAAACCATGGGGTACTATCATTACGAAGAGCAACCGATCCAAGAGTTTCGAGTGGGAATGTTTCCGTGATTTCCTTGTTCTCGAACTCATTTTGGTGAGGGTTCTCAAGTCTGGAGAGATGATCGGCGGCAAGATTTTCTGCTCCTTTTTTGTCTCGGATCTCAATATCGAATTCTTGGAGCAAAAGGATCCACCGCATTAATCTTGCCTTAGCATCCTTTTTAGCAAAGAGATACTTAATAGCAGAATGGTCTGTGTACACTATGCTTTTGGACAAAACAAGATATGACCGGAATTTCTCAAAAGCGTACACTACGGCAAGTAATTCTTTTTCGGTCGTAGTGTAGTGTGCTTGAGCTTCGGTCATTGTCTTGCTGGCATAGTGAATTGGTTGGAAATGCTTGTTCTTTCGTTGCCCTAGGACTGCCCCAATTGCAAAGTCGCTTGCATCACACATGAGTTCGAAGGGCAAGTCCCAGTCTGGAGCAATCAAAATTGGAGCCTCGGTTAATTTTCTTTTAAGTGTATTAAAGCTTTGATTCATCTTTTAGAAGAAAATGGGTCTCTTTTTCAAGCAAGTGGGGTCATTGGACGGGCAATTTTGAAAAGTTTTGTTGAAACGTTCGTAAAAACGCTAGCCAAGAAAATACGGACACCTTTCACAGTAGTCGGGTGAGGGCGCTTGGCTATGACTTCAAATTTAGCGCACACGATCGACCTCAATTCCCGACTTAGAAATTTTGTGTCCAAGAACAATGCCTTCTTTAACCATAAAATGGCTTTTCTCCCAATTTAGGGACAAATTGGTGTCTTCACACCGTTTTAACATTTTTTCCAAATGGGATAGGCATGTAGAGAAAGAATCTCCGAAGACCGAGAAGTCATCCATGAACACTTCCATTGTTTTTTCGATCATGTCATGGAAGATTGCCATCATACATCGTTGAAACGTGCCGGGTGCATTGCATAGCCCAAAAGGCATGCGGCGATAGGCGAACGTTCCGTATGGGCAAGTAAATGTTGTCTTCTCTTGATCCTTCGGGTCAATAGGAATCTGAAAATAACCCGAGAAGCCATCGAGGAAACAATAGTATTGGTTTCCCGCGAGTCTTTCGAGCATTTGATCCATGAAGGGTAATGGGAAATGGTCTTTTCGGGTGGCTTCATTCAACTTTCTATAGTCAATGCACACTCTCCACCCTGTGACCAATCGAGTTGGTATCAATTCATTATCATCATTCTTGACGACGGTTATGCCACCCTTCTTTGGTACACAGTGTATCGGGCTTACCCATGGACTGTCAGAGATCGGATAAATTAATCTCGGCATCAAGAATTTTCACCTCTTTTTGATGACGTCCCTGGATCTTTGGGTTTTAACCCGTCTTTGACTCTGAACTGTTGGTTCATAGTCTCTTCCATAAGGATTTTGTGAGTACAAAACTCTGGATCAACACCCTTGATATCGGAGAGTTTCCAAGCGATGGCTCGCTTGTGGGACTTAAGAACCTTGATAAGAGCTGCCTTCTCCTCATCCTTTAAATCTTTCGCAATTATGACGGGCAACTTGTCGTTGCCTTCCAAAAATGCGTATTCTAAATGAGGTGGTAAGTCCTTGAGTTCAACCTCGGGAGGCTCATCAATTGATGATTTAACGGTTTTAGCTTCAACAACTTTAAGTTCTTCTCGGATTTCGGGCGAATAATCTTTATTTTCGGAGAGGAGGTATTCGGTTACTATTTGAGAAGTGCTTCCAGAATAAGAATGTCACCCTCCGGATCATAGTAAGTAGCATCAATTTCCCGTGAAATTGGCTCGTCATTGACAGCTATAAAAGCGTTGGCTTCTTCGAGAAGGAGAAAATCACTATCCCCGAAAGGAGTTAGTGTTGGTGAAGAATTTGAAACAATTGGATCGTAATCCGGAGAAGGATTACCATATGCAACTGAATCAGAAAAACCTAGAACTTCTTGCGAGTATTCTTCACATGCCAATTCAATGACGTCGATTCGGTTTGCCATCATATGATCGTAATTGGCCGTGTATCTCGAAGTTTGGTCCAGATTGAAGGTGATGGCCTCTTTGCCAACACGAAGGGTTATTTCACCTTCGTAAACATCTATTAATGCACGACTGGTCTTTAAGAAACTTCTCCCGAGAATTAAAGGTACTCGGGGATCTGGCTCAAAATCTACGACCACAAAATCTGCTGGAAACTGGAACTTTCCCACCATTAAACGGACGTCTTTAGCAATACCGATCGGTTCGGTGATTGAACGGTCCGCTAGCTCTAGCGTCATGCAAGTTGGGGTTAGTTCGGGAAGAGAGAGATCTTTCCAGACGGAATATGGCATAAGATTAATGCTCGCGCCGAGATCGGCCAAGGCGTTGCATGTATTAATCCCAGAAAATTCACATGGAATGAGAAATCGGCCAGGGTCTCCAAGTTTTTTAGGTAACTTGTTTAGGATGACTGCTGAGCAATTCTCGTTCAATGGAGTTCTAGCCATTTCACTCAACTTCTCTTTGTTTCCGAGTAAGGTTTTTAGAGTCGAGGCAAATTTCGGCATAAGGGTCAAGGCATCCGTAAAGCTAATTTCGAAACTCAAATCTCTAAAGATTTCGTAGAATTTCTCAATTTGATCGTTAGCTTTTTCACGGCGCCTTTCATCATTTCTTCTTGAAGGAAATGGAATTGATGTTTGTTGGTTAGGCCTCGGAGCACTAACGGGATCAACAACTGGCTCGGAAGTTGGATTTTGAGATTGGACTTGAATAACCGGAGGTTGGACGTCTTCGGTGCTTCCGTTATTAGTAGGAAGCATCGTGTCCTTTGTAACCTCGGTATCACGATTCATCACTTTCGGAGGAGAAGATGAAGTAGAAGGAATCGCGGGTCCTTGATATGCAACACCACTTCGGGTGGTGATACCTTTCAAATCTTCCTTCGGGTTGGTAATGGTGTTACCTGGGAGAGTTCCCGAACCTGAAGTAGAGGCGGTGTTCATTTTGATAAAGTTACCTAGCATACTTTCAAGCCTTTGATTTGAAGTAGCCAAGTTGTTCAATTGAGTCTGCAGGTTTTGACCTTGGTTTTGCAAAACTTGATTTTGGTTTTGCATATTCCTCATAACCGCATCATTAGCCTTTACGTAGCTATCAAAATCGGTCTTAGACACACCTTGTGTTTGAGGAGCGGGAGCTTGGTAAACGGGAGCTTGATAAGCTGGTGGTTGATTAACCTGGGGTTGGTAAATTGGTCCTTGACTAAAATTATTACCCCGATTTTGGTTAAAATTGTTCCCCCGATTTTGGTTGAAATTGATCCCCCGATTTTGGTTGTTTTGATGGTTTTGCATAGGAGGAAAACCGGGAGGTCGAATTTGGTTTGCAACCATTGGAGGTCGGGCACTGGTATTTCCTTGATTGAAATTAGCCGCAGCGGCTTGAGAAACGTAAGCTTGAATATTGTATATGATAAACATTGCCATCGGTGGCGGGACAACTTTGATATGAATGAGCTCCACCGCAAGTCACACAACTTTCCTCGATCGCTTTTACGGACGCGGGAGTTTGGTGAGCGGGAGCTTGGGATTGATTTTGCTTATCAAGGAGCAATGCTTTGACCATATCTTTGAGTTCGGAGACATCGGGAGAGATACCGGAGGTGGAAGTGCTCACTTTAGCAACAACGGGTTTGCTTCGTGAATTGCGAACTTTGGATTTGCTCTCGATGATTTTTAGACATTCTCGGGGCATTTTATCCAAAAAGTTACCACCCGCGGCGGAATTCAATGAATCTTGATCATTTGTGTTCAAGGCATTATAGAATGTATCGAGTTGATGCAATTCTGAAAACCCATGATGCGGGCATGCCCTAAGAAGATTTTTTTTTTCATTTGAAACGGTCCCATGCTTCATAAAACGATTCGTCAAATCTTTGCTGAAATCTCGTGATTTCATTTCTAAGATTTGTCATTTTAGAAGGAGGAAAGAATTTGTTAATGAATTTCGACACAAGATCATCCCATGTAAGAATCGATTGAGGGGGTTCTTTGTCAAGCCAAATCCGGGCTGCTCCCTCGAGGGAAAATGGGAAAAGCATAAGCTTAACCAACATACTCAGAACGTTCGGGAACTTCATCGTAGAAGTGATCTTGTTGAAATATCGGATGTGAGCATGTGGGTCTTCTTTATCGTGTCCAAAAAATTGCTTGTTTTGAACAAGGTTAAGCAGACCATGCTTAATCTCGAAATTGTTCGCGTTGATCTCGGGAACAACGATTGCATCCTCGTAACCCTCGGTGGGTGCCTCGAGCAATTGAGCCATAGTACGATTATCGTCCATCGTAACTATGGGAGGATTGAAAATTTCTTGATTGTTATTTGGTTTCTCAAGATTTGGTGGTTCAACAGAAGTTTGTCGGACTTGTTGTTGTCGACGTTTACGGGCTTGAGAACGAGTGCGCATGCCACCTAATAGAATATAAAAGAAAATTTACACTAATTTTTTTTTGGTTTTTCAATGATTTATTCACAATGTATTTTACCGGACAATGAGATAAGACAACTTCAACCAAATAATCTACTTACTTCACGGTAGCTCTCAAAAAGATAAACGCACAGGCTTAAATGTTTAAAAACAAAATAAAATGCTCAACAGGTGAGCGGAGGAGTAGGAATAGCGCGAAGCTTATTTCTCCTTTCGGGTCGTAGTTCCTTGGAACAACCCTCCTTATACCCACTTTATAGTTTGTTTAACTTTTCAAGGTGAGCCGTACGTTGTAAGAGACACAAATGGCAAGTTTTTAAATCTTTTGTTCGAGTTGGGAACCAACAAGTTCACCGGAAGTTATTATGATAATACCTCAATTGAGAATATTATATTTTGGTATTTTTACCAATTTGTGAATTTTATTTCTTTTTATGGAAAATGTTTTTATATTTTTGGTTTTTCTTTTGTTTTTATATGATAATTATACTAATAAAAGAAAATGAAAAATATTTTTGTACTTTTTATATTTTTGTAGAAGAAAATATTCACAGATTCAAACACAAATTTGTCAAACGTAACGATAATCGTTTTCAGCCTCCCCGGCAGCGGCGCCAAAAATTGGTTCGTCAATAATATATATATATATATATATATATATATATATATATATATATATATATATATATATATAAATATAAGCAAACACTCAAACCAATTACCTTGCAAAGGAAGGTTAAAAAGTTCACCAAAATAAAATATATATGTAGCCGGAAGTATGATTCCCGGGTCGTTTTGTCCCAACGAGGCTTGAATGGAAAATCGAATCACGAATTGATAAACGATGTTTGAATATGACAAGGTTAGGCTTGGTTTTCTATTTCTACAAGTTAAATATACCAAAACGATTAAATAAAACCTAAAAACGAAAGCTAAATAACTTGAATCCTAAAACGGGTGAAAAACAAGGGCTAAAAACCTAAATTTTTTGCAAATTAAACCCTAAAACAAATTTAAAAGCTAAAATAGATTCTAAATGACAAATAACGAAGTTTAAAAAAACTAGACTAAAAACGGAGGTCGTTTGACCCAAAAACGAGTCAAGACAAGAACGGGGACAAATCCCGTTCTTTAGAAAATGAATTTTTGAAAAAAATGAACCTACGAAACTTTTAACATTTTTCCTACAAAATATATGAAATTTTTTTTTTAAAAAAGTTTATATTTTTCTGATTAATATTTTATTTTATTTTTGAATTTTTTAAGATTTAAATGATTAAAAACTATAAAAATAATCCTAGAGCTAAAAATATTAACCTAAAATTTTTATAAAAATTACACTAAGTGGAGAAAAAGTGCAGAAATTTAACAAAATTGAAAGCCCCAAATTTTATCTAAAGGTTAAAGCTTGATTAAAAAACTATTAAAAACTAAAACTAACTATTAATTTAAACTAAAACTAACAAGGACTAACAATGGACTAACGACAGGGACTATTTGTGACAAAAGACCAAAATAAATTTTTTTTCCCTACCCTGAACCCCAATCCCGATTTTAGTCCAAGTCCCCCAAAAGTGCTGATTTTAAAAAGTCGTTTTTAGCCAAAACGCAAAACACGAAAGTTGTTCACAACATGTTTTTAAGCAACTTTAATAAAGACACCTTGCAAAAATAAGCACTTTATAAGCTCCAAAAAGCCAATTTAGCTGCTGATTGCAGAAAGTTGCTTAAATTTTTGGTTTTTGGTATTTTGGACACTACAAACTCAAAATAAGCTCAAATTCAAAAAGGAGAGATGTTTTGGAAAGCTTATATGTTGCTTAATCTGATTCCAAAAAGCTTTTTCAACCAAACACAACTTAACTTAACTCAATTTGCATCAAAAAGTAGTAAACTCTAACTTTTTCTTAAATAAGCCAAATTCAAAATAAGCTAAAATCACCAATAAGCCAAACTGAAAAGTGGGCTTTTGCGAAATAAAGCTCCACTAATGAGTCCTTATTAAGCCCACCTATTCACTTTTTTAAATAAGCACTAAAAATAGCACAATAAGCACAAATGACTACACTACTATTTTTTTGGATTTTAATGAAAATAAGCACTTTTAGACCTAAAATAAGCTACTGAAATAAGCTCCACTAAAGACAGTAAACGAAAATGGGCTTAATCTATTCTAAAAAGCTAAGCAAACCTTAAATAAGCAGAAGTAATAAGCTAATAAGCAAAAAATGGAACAACGGTACTAACAGTTTTAACTACCGGTACTAACTTGGAGTTAGTACCGCTAGCTTTGAGTTAGTACCGCTAGTTCTAAAAAACTCTTAAAGTTTTCAAAAGTCATTTTATTCAAGCTGATTTGATCCTAATTTGTTAAAAATAGATTATCAAATGACAACATAAGGTACTTATGAACAGATTTCAATTAGTGATAAGCACTTAAATAAGCTAAATTAATCTAACAGTATTAACTACACATGCTACCAGTACTAACTAGGAAAGTTGCACAAATCATTTTTGAACTGAAATCTAAGCAGGATAAGTACTAAACAACATAATAAAGCATAAATAAGCAAATATAAATAACAAATAAGCTCTATAAGCAGTTCTACAGTAAGTAAGAAAATCGAGAAAAAGAGAGACTTACAACACCCTTGCTTAAACAGGGCTGCTTAAGCTTTTACAAGCTGATCTACAAGTAGCTTGTCAGGACAAGTAAGTTAATGTCCATAAGCACATCCTTTGTTTGCTTATCATCCAAAAAAGTAAGCTGTGGTATTTTTGGGTGAATTTTTTTGATTTCTTCTTAACTACTTAACCTTTTTAAGTTACTTAGTGAAAACAGCTTATCATTAAGCTATATTGAAAGCTTTTTAAAACACAATTAAGCACTGGTTAATAACTTGAGAACTTGGAATTCAACAATTGGATTTTAACATAAAAAAAACTCATTGCTTCATTAATTCTTAAAAACAATACAAAGCTGAAAGAACAGTTGCAATAAGCTTTTAAAAGACTAAAATGACTTAATTTAAATTACAATTAAACTACAATAATCTAGAATTGCCTTTTTGGCTTACAAAAGGGTCCTATTTATACTAGTTTCTTCATCCTTGGTCTTCCAGGTTGTGTTTCTTTTGTGAGACAAAAACCACAATGTGTTTGTTGTGTGAGAGCATTCTTAGACGAATCCCAGCCTTCAATTTCTTTTGTGCTTCTTTTGAGTCAATCACAGCCATCGAAATCACTTGGAAATGGTGAGGGATTGCCAACATGGCAATTATAAGTATGGGGGGAGGGAATAGTGGAGTGGTTGAAATGATTTATCCAGGGTGTTGAGTGGTTTGCAGGGTAAAAGTATGGGAAGACATCCCTTAGTTGTACCTGGGTTTTGTTGGGCGGGAAAAATGATGTTTGGGTAATATGGAGGCTGTGGCCCCTCAGGTTATTTTCACCCAATTTGTAATTTCAGCCCTTGTCTTGTTATTCTAGTAATACAACTTGAGGTTTGGCAATTTTAGTCCCTCAAGTTGTATTTTCTTCACTTGGTTGACTTTTGACTTTGTCGGGGTTGATTTTCTGACTTTGACTGACTTTGGCTTCGGTTTGACTTTGTCTTTTCCATTCCGTGCTCGGCTTTGTTTGTTTTTGGCTTTCTTTTTGTCCTGTTCTTGAATATCCGTTTCCTGCACAATACAAATGCAAAACATACAAATACGATGTATTTTTGGTACGTTTTTAGTCATTTAAGTCCGTTTTTAATGGAAAATGGTATGTGTAATTAAGCACATACCAATCAACCTTCCCTGTTAAGATTGTGATAAGGTCATCAACTTTCATTTTGGAATATTTATTACAACTACATATCAGGTGAAGTTCATAACCTCGCCTTTACTTATTTACATGTTTTATAAACCCGCGAGGGGGATACATGCTTGTTTACAAACTCTTTTACATACTCGTTTATCTTATAACAATGTGATTACTTTTTAAAGACTTAGTGAGTTCATAACCTCACTATTAAATCTCTTGAATGCTTTATAAACCCATGATACCTGCTATAAACCATGAATACAAGTGTTTTCTAAATATATGCTATCATATTATTGCTTGTGATCTAAGTCACTTTATGCCAAAAGACCCTCATTATCATGGACCATTAATCACTTACGAGTGAACGCGAATATTGTGGATAGATCTATCAGGATTGACGAATCCCGTTTGTGTTAGCCGGATAGGTAACCAAACGCACTATATTTGAATCTCATAGGTATATGGCAATTACCTACACCGGGGGCCATTATCTTTATGTATATATATCACAGCAATTTGGGTATATATATACACCAGTCAGTTTGTGTGTCATGAGCTTAGATACAATAATGAACACTATTAATACTGTTTTCTATAATAATTGTGCTTGTATAATTATTACACTATGACTTGTATTCAACTATTACATTTCAAACCTATGAATTTCACTCAACCTTTGTGTTGACCCTTTTTTGCTGTTATCCAGGTAATTGTGCTCTTATGGTCCATGACTTGAAGATGGCTAAAACTTGTTATCATTCACATTTCATGTTTCTAGATTTTGGGACCTGCCTTTGTAAAACTCTGATTTTAATGAATGATAATGTATCTTTTAAAAACATCTCTTTTGAGTCGTTTTCTATGATTGTGACTGTTGTACTATGATGTAATACCCCAGATTAGCTTCCGCTGCTATATTGTAAAAATAGGGGTGTTACACCTACACCACTCACTACTAGCCCTATTGATGCAGGGGCACCATTGGGCTATAGGGAAGCTAGGATTCGGATGAGAGATGCATCACCACCCTTATTACTTCCATCTACTTCCCATAGGACTGATATTCCCGAGGCTGAGATGCCGCCTCAGAAGAGAGCTTGCTTTACTACTCCCGCTCCCGGACTTAAGATCGGGGGAGTTCAGCAGCTGGTGTTGCGAGACAGCCACGACATACTTTGGAGGCTGACACTTAGGGTGAGATTGTTAAGGCCATGATGGAGGTAGCACTGACCACCTTGGAGGGGGTCGACCAAAGAGTGACAGAGCTTGATACTCCTGTTAGGCAGCGGACTGAGGAGTTCAGGTGTGATTTGAGGAGGCACGGGACGATCGGGCTTTTCTGAGAGTTCGAGTCAACACACTGTTCAGAGATAGGCAATATCACCTCTACACAGCTACGATTTTGGATAGAGAGGCAATGTATGCTCGTATAACATGGACTAGTTCTAAGGACATGAGTGCAGCCATAGAGGCCCATGTTAGGATACTGGAGGCACATGTTACCACATTGATTGCTCAGACCTCATCACTTCAGACTCAGTTAACTATAGCACTTAGACGTATTGAGACACTAAAGGCTAGAAATCCAGAGCCCCAAGATGAGTCAGCTGAGGCTGGCAGCATCTGTTAGTCATGTACCAATTGTAGCTATCCTATATAGCCTATTATGTTTTATGGGTTACTCCCAGCTAATAGGCTATAGGGACTTTTGTTTTATCTTTTATCTATCATTGTATGGCATGTTAAGTTTTATGGGTGATCCCTAGCTAGCATTGCCTTAGGACCTTATTTTTTCATTTTTGTATCTCATTGTACTGATCATGTTGTAATCAGAACTATCATGTATGATTATCGATGTTGTTATGTATGGATGTTGATTTATGTATGTCATTGTTGATTTCACTTTAGTTGTACATTTCACTGTATGTTGTGATCTCATTTTATTTATTATGCATATGTCATGTTGCGTTTATGATTGTATGAAATCTAACGTGTATAATATTTCTTGTGATTTTAAAGAAAATGGCACCAAGGAAAAGAACCACAAAGGCATCACCAGCCACAACAACCACCCTACCTCCACACCTATCACCGATGCTCAACTTAGGGCACTGATCGAGCGAGGCGTTGTTACTATGTTGGCAGAACGTGACGCTGACAGGAGCAGAAATGGCGATGACAGCCATGATTCAGGAACTGGCGGAAGAAGACAAGCGTCTACTGTCCGTGAATGCACTTACATAGATTTCCTAAAGTGCCAGCCTATGAATTTCAAAGGCACTGAAGGGGTTGTCGGACTGACCCAATGGTTAGAAAAGATAGAATCTGTTTTTCACATCAGCAACTACACTGTCGCATGTCAAGTCAAATTAACAACTTGCACTCTTCAAGGTAATGCCTTAACATGGTGGAACTCCCACGTTCGGGCTGTCGGACATGATATTGCATATGCAATGCCATGGAAGACTTTGAAGAAAATAATGACCGATAAATACTGCCCGAGGAGTGAGATCAAAAAGTTGGAAACTGAAATGTGGAACTTAATGGTAAAAGGAACTTATGTGATGAGTTACAACCAACGTTTTCAGGAGTTGGCGTTGATGTGTGATAGAATGTTTCTCGAGGAATCGGATGTAGTTGAAAAGTATGTCGGTGGTCTTCCCGATATGATACATGGAAGTGTGAAGGCATCGAAGCCCAAGACAATGCATGAGGCAATTGAGTTTGCCACTGAACTGATGGATAAAAAGATCCTCACCATTACTGAACATCAGGCTGAGAATAAAAAGAAGTTTGAGGACACCTCTCGAAACAACCAAAACCAACAACAACCATTCAAAAGGAACAATGTGGCACGGGATTATACTGCTGGGCCTAGTGAGAAAAAACCTTACGGAGGATCTAAACCTCTGTGCCCCAAATGCAACTATCACCATGACAGACAGTGTGCTCCTAAGTGCACTAACTGCAAAAGGATTAGCCATTCGGCCCGTGATTATAAAAGCCGGCCTGCTGCTACCAACAACAACCAAAGAGCCCACGGGACAAACCAAAGAGTTCTCACTTGCTTTAAGTGTGGAGCTCAGGGTCATTTTAGAAGTGATTGCCCAAAGCTAAAAAACGGAAATTAAGGAAATCGGGCTGGGAATGGTAATGTTGTAGCAAGATCTTATGCTGTGGGCACTGCCAGGACGAACCCAAACTCTAATGTTGTCACGGGTATGTTCCTTCTAAACAACCGTTATGCTTCGGGTGTGAGGTAAACCAAAAGGTGAAGTACAATGTTGGTTCATTTATTGGTAAGGCTCTCACATAGTGGAACTCTCAATTCCACATACGAGGTTGAGAAGCCGATGTAGGTATGTCATGGGAAGACTTTAAGACTTTGACTAGAGAGGAATTTTTCTCGAGTAATGAGATGCAAAAGTTAGAAACTGAGTTTGTAAATCACGCCATGGTCGGAGGCTGGCCATTTGCGTATACTGTTGGTCTCGTGAGTTGGCTTTGGTTAGTTCACTCACTTAGTTACTTGAGAACAAAGGATATTAATAGTACATTTTGGCCTTGTCCATTAACTTCGAGGAATGGGTGCAGCAACGGAGCCAAAGGATCTGTCAAAAGGTTGTGTAGATAGCTGGCACATTGGCTGACGAAGCCCTTAGGAATGGATCCATCAAAAAGAACCATGAGAAGAGAGGAAATAGGGGAGAACCTAGCAAGGATAGGAATGTGAGAGATGACAACAAAAGGACTAGGACTGGAAATGTCTTTGCTACAACCACCAACCCTGTCGAAAGAGAGAACACGAGTACGGTACCCAAGTGTAGCACCTATAAAACTTACCATCCACCTGAGGAGCCTTGTCGCACATGTTTCAACTATAACCGCCCAGGTCATTTTACCAAAGATTGTAGAGTTATGCCTAGGAATGTAAACCCAGTGAATGCGAGGAACCCCGTAGCTGCTCGTGGGGCTTGCTATGAGTGTGGAAGTACCGACCACTACAAGTCAGCTTGTCCTAGGTTGAATCAAGACAGGGTCAGGATGGGATACAGTTCCAAACCAAGCTTTAGCTAACAATAGGGGTCAGGGTCTTGGAAACCAAGGAAACCAGGCAAGAGGAAGGGCATTTATGTTGGGAGCAGAGGAGGCTCGCCAGGACCCGAACATCGTGACGGGTACGTTACTCTAATACGATGCATTATGCACATACACTTATTTGACTCTGGTGCTGACTATAGTTTTGTCTCTACTATTTTTATACCTCTATTAGGCATAAAGCCCAGTGATTTAGGTTTCCATGCTGTAGGTACTGTTGTATTCTAAACTTCCATTGTTTAAATTTACCAGTGTCAAGGATTGGAAGTTTTGTGGAATTGGGATTGGATGTAACATAGGGATCCATTTCTGTTTGTGATTGAGAAGTTTGGAATGTTATGCTTCTTAGATCAAAGTCTCTCAACAGGCTCTGATACCACTTGTTGAGTCCCAAAACTCTAGATCTACTGCCTTAGGTTATAAGATTATTATTACCTTGGTAATCACAAGATAATAATGTGAGAAACTTTGTTAAAGTGTTTCATCAAAGGCTATGCGGAATCTAACCTTTAGTGTTTAAGAAGAATAACGATGGTGATGGAATGGAACAGTGAATAACCAACAAGCCTTAATATTATTGAATAATACGAGTACTCAAAAGTACTAGGGTTTACAAAACCTTAAAGCTATGAGAGTAGTATGTAAAAGATGTGTGTATGTCAATGTACATCTTCTACTCTAACCTAAGGTCTCCTTTTATAGCACAAGGAGCCCTGTACAAGATAAGACCTAACTAGACCTCCTAAATCACAAGGATAATCAAAGTACATTCTATATATATAATAATCATGCGTCTTTGACTTTGAGTAATCCTTATCTTCAATCAGCAGTGGAAAGTCTTCAAGCAGTGGAAACCTTGCAGTGGGAAAATATACTAACAGTGGGAAGTTCTTCCAACAGTGGGAACCATTCAACTAACAGTGGGAACCCCTTAGCATTTTATTCCCAACATTATAGACATTTCGAGTTCACAGTAATGCCCTTTGGTTTGACTAACGCACCAGCAGTATTTATAGATCTGATGAACCGAGTGTGTAGGTTGTATCTAGACAAGTTTGTGATAGTGTTCATTGATGATATTTTGGTTTATTCTAAGACTCGGGAAGATCATGAAGTACACCTAAGGCTACTCTTAGAATTGCTTAGGAATGAGAAACTGTATGCTAAGTTTTCCAAGTATGAATTCTGCTTGCGAGAAGTACAGTTTCTTGGACATGTGATTAATGGAGATGGTATTCATGTAGACCCTAGTAAGATTGAAGCTGTTAAGAATTGGAAAGCCCCTGGAACTCTGTTTGAGGTTCGTTCATTCTTAGGATTGACAGGGTATTCCGTAGATTCATTGAGGACTTTTCTGAGATAGCTAAGACGCTTACTATCTTGACTTAAAAAAGTAGAATCTTTGATTGGGGTGAGGAGCAGGAGAATGCGTTTCAAACTTTGAAGGATAAGTTATGTAATGCACATGTTCTAGCTCTCCCCGATAGACCAAAGGACTTTGTAGTGTATTATGATGCGTCTGGCTTAGGACTAGGTTTTATGTTAATGCAAAGAGGTAAGGTGATAGCTTATGCATCTAGGCAATTGAAAATTCATGAAAAGAATTACACCACCTATGATTTAGAACTGGGTGCAGTTGTGTTTGCCCTTAAGATTTGGAGACATTATTTGTATGGGACCAAGAGTGTCATATATACCGATCATAAGAGTCTTCAACATATCTTTAGTCAAAAGGAATTGAACATGCGACATCGTTGCTGGATAGAGCTTTTTAGTGATTATGACTGCGAAATTCGCTACCATCCCGGTAAGGCAAACGTAGTAGTTGATGCACTGAGTAGGAAGGAGAAAGTGAAACCTAAGAGAGTTAGAGCTATGAATATGACCCTTCAGTCGAGTATCAAGTATAGTATACTAGCGGCTCAGAAAGAGGCATCTGATGAGTCTGCAAAATTACAGAAAGGTTTAGATGAAATGATAGATTTTAGGAGTGATGGAGCTTTGTATTACCTGGATCGAATATGGGTTCCTTTAAAGGGTGATGTGAGAACCCTGATAATGGACGAAGCCTATAAGTTGAAGTACTCTGTACACCCAGGAGCTGATAAGATGTATTATGACCTTAGAGATAGGTATTGGTGGCCGAGAATGAAGAAGGATATAGCTGTTTATGTTAGTAGTTGTTTGACTTGTTTGAAGGTTAAGGCTGAGCATCAAAGGCCGTCAGGCTTGCTGCAGCAACCTGAGATTCCCGAATGGAAATGGGAAGGGATAGCAATGGATTTTGTGCCTAAGTTACCAAGGATTAGTAGTGGGCATGATACAATCTGGGTCATTGTGGACCGATTGACTAAGTCTGCTTATTTTCTACCTATGCGCGAGGATTATAAGATAGATAGATTGGCTAGGTTGTACTTGAATGAGATTGTTGCTAGGCATGGTGTGCCGATCTCGATCATATCTGATCGTCATAGTTGGTTTACGTCGAGGTTTTGGCAGTCAATGCAAGAGGCATTAGGAACCCGGTTAGACATGAGTACGGCTTACCACCCTCAGACCGACGGTCAGAGTGAGTGTACAATTTAAACCTTGTAAGACATGCTTAAGGCATGCGTCCTTGACTTCGGGGGAAGTTGGGACATTCATCTTCCATTGGTAGAGTTTTCGTATAACAATAGTTATCATTCTAGTGTAAGATGTGCGCCGTTCGAGGCTTTGTATGGTAGAAAGTGTCGTTCCCCGATTATGTAGGCAGAGGTTGGAGAGGGCTACTTGATAGGACTCGAGTTAGTGCAAGAAAACACTGAGAAGTTCTCGCAGATTAAGGATAGACTTAAGTCTGCGCGTGATCGCCAGAAAAGTTATGCCGATAAGAGGAGGAAGCCTCTAGAGTTTAGTGTAGGTGACTATGTTTTGCTCAAAGTATCGCCTTGGAAGGGTGTGGTACGCTTTGGGAAGAAGGGGAAATTAGCACCTAGATTTGTTGGACCTTTTGAGATTATTAAGAAGGTAGGCCCAATGGTCTATCAATTAATTTGCGTGAGGAATTGAATGGTGTTCATGACACGTTCCACGTGTCGAACCTTAAGAAGTGTTTGGCTGATCCGACACTACAAGTACCTTTGGATGAGATCAGAGTTGATGCTAAGTTAAAATTTGTAGAAGAGCATGTGGAAATCTTGGAACGAGAGTTCAAGAAATTGAAGCGGAGTAGAATTGCCATCGTCAAGGTTCGATGGAATTCAAAACGTGGACCTTAAATTCACGTGGGAACGTGAAGATCAGATGAAACTTAAGTATCCGTATCTGTTCAGTGTTGATAAGTAGTCGAATTTTGGGGGCGGAATTCTTTTAAGGGGGCTAGAATATAACCCTTGCCCCTTTTGTGCTTCGAATATTCTAATTTAGTCCTTCGACTATTTGACGTTGGTCAGTTTATTCAGAAATTTGCACCGTGTTGACGGTGGTGAATTTATGAGATTTGAGATGTTTCATGGTTTATTGTGTATAATAATCTTTTTAGTGGGTATTATTATGTTATGTAAGTTCCGGGTGGTTGACCCTTGATTTTTTGAGAAATGCCGAAAACGAGTCCCGACACGTCCGATAATGTCCAAAATAAGTTTTTGGGGAATAAAATATGGAAATATGTCAAGTAAATACTCTAAGTTATTAGAAAAGTATTTTTAAAATGAATAAAAATTCTAAGTAAATTCGGGGAATATTTTACGATCAAGTTTATGAGTTTTAAGTGATCCCGACACGAAAAGAAAGACCCAAGACCCCATAGGATCCCTTACCGTGGGTTCTAGACCAATGGGAGATATCAAGGCTTTATTTTAGCTAACTTGTCCTAAGGTTGGTACAAAATGGCATCTTTATACAATTATCATCTCATTTTTCTAGTTTTCAAAAAAACACACACACACACACAACCTTGTGTGTTCGTTTGACCAAAAGCATGCACACACATACTCTTTTCTTTTCAACTTTGATCAAAAACATGGTGGTTTAGAGTATTTCCGGGGTGATTCTAGTGTTCAGGTATTCATTAAAACAACGTTTGGGTTGTCCGGTTCGCGTCAAAAATTATTTTGAAGACCATTCTTGTAAGTCTTTCAAATTTAAATTTTACTTGTCCTTTTGGGTTGTTAGTGATGCATAGATGTTAGTTGTACAAGTTGATCATCGTAAAAATCGAAATTTGAAAACGAAACGAATGGAAAAGGGGTGTTGTTTTGCGTCAAACTTAAGAAAGAAACAAAGGGGTTTTGTTAGTTTTGATGTTGTGGTCGTGATGGTTGAAAAACATATATGTGCTAGGTAGCTTATTTTGTATATGGCTTATTTGGGCTTATTTTTAAGCTCGAATAGCTTATTTTGAGCTTATGAGCTCACAGCTTTTTGGGATAACATAAGGATGGAGTTTTTGGTTATTACTCTAGTATGTCGTATTTTTGTGGACTATTATTATAGCGACAACCAAATACGATACGTAGCTTATTAGCTTATTTTTAAGCTTAATAAATATATATTTTGGAGTTTGTGGGCTCACGGCCCAATAAGCATCAACAAGCCGTGGCTTATTGATGGGTTATTGTGGTCCGGATTATTTGGTTACTTATTATATTAGACTTATATTTACTAATGGGCCTTGGTTTTGGGCTTATAATGTATTTTGCATATGTAAAGACCTTAAAGGATCTCTATTGGGCCCTAAAGCCCAATAAGAGTTAACTAGTCGTTTTGGGAGTTTTGACGAACTTTTAAGGAGTGGAACATACTTATGAAGTTATATTGAAAGCCGCTCTGAGAACGTATTTTGGTAAACGTCGTGAAATGTGATCTTTGAAGTTTGGTCGAAAAGTGTCGAAATGTTGGAAATTGTTTGAAAATAATGTTTAAAAACCTTGGGAAACGTCATATAAACGTACGGGTCATGCCGAAATTTCATAAAAAGTCTATACTTAGAATTTTTACTTAAAACGTGATTTTTCGATTTAATAATAATATATTATTATTTTATTATTTTAATACGTTGACTAAAAGACAAAAAATATAATTTTTCTCGAAGTTTTTTCTAAAATGTTTAGTATAAATAAACGTTTCATTTCGTAAAATATTTATGGTAACTAAGTGTACCGAATGGATTTATCGAAGTATACTTATAAGTATTTATTATCTTATATTACTTAACTATTCTTCTTAAATAGTATAAGTATATTATACTAAGATATGAATTGAGATATAATATTATTTGAAGTTAAGTCGTCAACCATCACACCATTAAAGCTTTTAAGATAACCGTACAACAAGCATCTAATCTCTATGCATCAAATCTGAAAACTGTTTTGGGAATGAATGATTAAAATGGGATATTAACCGGACTAGGTCGTGTGCGGACGTCGTTGCATTTGCTTGTGTGATATTGAGTTGGCTGATTGAGACTTTTGCTTGAGGTGAGTTCTCGTAGCCCCACTTTTTAAATCTTTTCCGTTGGGGAAAAAGGATACTCAAATGTGTTTTCTGAACTGTGTGAAATGTGGTTTTGTTTTTGGGATAATTCATGTGCTTATGACTGCTATGTGAATAATATGTGTTGGTACGCTATGCTATGTGATTTTTTTGTGTGGTTCTTCACCCTAAATATAGCTCCAGCTGGTAGGCTTTAGGTATGGTATGTCATCGAGGTTGGGACCCTAAGAGCGTTGGTACGCGCTGGTGATAAGATTAGCGGGGATGCTAGGTCTTGGTACATGATTAGCGAGGATGCTAAGTCATGGGTTCGTGATTGATCTGCATATATTCACTGTCATATAACACAATTGTCCAACTATTTGAGATATTGGCACAACGACTGGGTTTTAATCAAACCTACGAGCTCACCAACATTATTGTTGACGTTTTCGAGTATCATTTTCAGGTGAAGTTAATGATCGTTAAGATGGTGGTGCATGTAGCAGACTTTTAAAGAATCCCGTAGGAATCTTGTTTGAGAAGTCTTGCCTTTGATGTACGTTATGGATTAGTTTTCTTGAGGATTGAGGTTTAAGATTGAATGGACCCCTGCGTAGGCTTGTGATTGTAATAATTGGCGACTATGTGCTGTGTTCTTGGATGACACATCACTCAGAGTTAAGATCAACATAGACCCATTATTTGTCATAGATCCAATGAATCAATCTAAACAATCTATTTTTTCATCAAAAATAAAAAAACCCATTTTCCATCTCTTTTTTAAAAATAAAATATCTTACAAACGGTAAATCGTCACACGACAAATACACCTTACCGTTTCTAAGAGCTCTCTCAGTTTCAAGCTGAACATACTCTTCCATAGTGATGTCTGGATTGTCCATCCTGAATACAAACACAAGACAAAAACAAACAATAACAACCGAACAAAAACAAGCAAATACACAAAAGCAGAATCTAAACTAATCTAAATTATGCTAAATCTAAACTAAAACACTAATAAATAATAATTAAACAAACTCACTTCCCGCAACGGTGCCCATAACTTAATGTGTCGTTGTGCGTAGGTAATTTATTATTCAAGTTTTATTATTTATACTTTGCCGACTTTACCTAATAACAAACACTAACGGGCAGTGTACTCGATCAGTTATAGGTTCGTTGGTAAGTAGGGTTTCGATCACTAAGAGCAAGTGTTAATACTTAAATCTATTAGTATTTTAATTATCTAAGTTAGTCCTAATTTAATCTATGTTAAACCTAAGTTAAACCTAAACTAACACAAAAGAGGGGTTTTTAGTCTGAGAGACTGGTACAAGTTTTGGTTTACCTAGACTAAGACGAGGGCGATTAACACACACAAGCTGATAGTCAGAAGATAGAGAAGCGGTCAAGTCTAATGTAAGGAAAATGTACTAACCATGTTTAGTCTAATATAATGCAGGTTTTGTTTATAAGTGCAATGATTGTCTTATATCGTTAGCGACATATCATTCCTAGGTTTAGACGGTACTTCTTCCTAAACCCTAGACTTGGCAATTCTGTCACAATTAACCAAATCCGCATAAAGCATTCGTAGTTGATTATAATCTATCTTAGGAGACAATAATGGTGATCTTATCGAATCCTAGCTCAACGAGACTTTACTAACTTACTGCTTAACGACTTTTTATATACTAGTAGTCCATTGTCCAGATCTTTACTTAAGGAATCAGAATGTTTTTTGTTAATCCTAGGTCACCTGCTAGTCTAACTATTCACTAAACCGGGCAAAGACAGGTCAATATTTGTGATCCTATTACTCTAAATATATAAATTACATATATAAAGAGCTATCCCGACATCTAGCTAACGCTCTATTTGTATTCCTAGATCCAGTTGAATGATAGGCCACATACTTATGCACGTAAACAAGTATAAATTGATAAACATAAAACAACTCACAACGAATAAGCATACAATCTTAAATAAACAAAACAAAAATTAATTTATCATAAACATGGATAATACCTAAAAGTATTAGCCAATAGGTATTGTAACTATACAAATGTCATAGATAAACGATTAAGGTAAACTCACAATAATGAATGATACCAAAAACCAAACGCGTATTTAGAGTATAGAAATTACAAAGGATTTCCTATGGATTGAGGTGCTTTGAAAGACCTTCTTAGCTTCTCTTTTCTTCTAAAAATCGAACCTGGTGGTTAATGCCTTCTTCTCACTCTTCGGTCTCTTTTTTATATGTAAAATTTGTTTTAAGGTTCGGTATTTATTGGGGTTTCTTGGCGAGGGCTCCACGATTATTATATTCTAAAATATTCCATGACTTGTACTTAAATACGGTGTTTGGCTTTCTTCTGGATACGGCGTATAGATCTTCTCTTCGTGGATATTGAGTGAAGTTTAGGGCACAGATACGCTATATCTTCCTTGATGGATACGGCATATAGGTTGTCAGAACATTAATCTTTATGATTTCTTTGTTTAAGCTCCAAAATGTGTGCCTTTTGATTAACTTTCACTATTTGCTCGATAATTACTACAAATAACAAATATAAGCAATTAAGTACCAATTCATGCATAAATAATATAAAATGAGCAATTTAGCTAGTATAAATGATGCTATAAAATAGACGTTATTTGATGTCATCAAAGTTCTTAGATTTAAATGTTTGTTAAGAGTTTTAAAAACAAGATCAGTTAATGCATTAATTGGAAGAAACTTAAACGATTTATCATCATTATGCATTATGACACCTTCATTAACGACTAATGCAAACGAATGGATTCTTTAGCAGTTTGTGGTGGTCATATCAGTTCTATACATGGGTTAATGTGTAGGTTATTATCATACACATTAAAACGTGAAAATCATCTATTAGCACCAACCGAAAAAGATTCACTCCATGTAATTAATGTGGAGTATTAAAGGTTATGTTAATTTACACAAACCGAATGTAACCATCAACGTGAATATGAAATGTTGCGTCTTTTCATTTTCCAAAATGAAGAATGTAACTAACAACATGAATATGAAGTGTTGCATCTTTTCATTTGCCACAACTAATTAGAATTTTAAGTTTAAATACCATCCTAACAAACTTACAAACCCGCTATCATTACCTTCACCACACACAACATGCAAAACATTACCATTCGAGTAAAAGTTGATATCATTTGCATGCTTATAGGAAAAAAGGTAAAACAATTCATAATCACCATGCAAGTGGATTAACCATATCATTTATTTCAACTAAACATTTTCCTAAGATCAAACTAAAAATGGGTGGCAAAGGTGGGGGAGGTAGAGGTGGTGGTGGAGGTGGCACCAAAGGTGGTGGCAAAGGTGGTGGTGAAGGTGGAAGCAAAGGAGGCGGTGGTGGTGGAAAAGGTGGTGGCGGCTCAGCTAAAGGTGGCGGTGGTGGCAGTGGCAATAGCGGGGGAGGATTAGGTTCCATGAAGGCGTCAGGTGGTGATGGTTCTTATATTTCATGGGCTGTTTTTGAGAGCAACCAAAAATGTTATTTTGATGGCCTCCACGGTGGTTCCAAGGGTTGATGGGCCAAATTTTACCTCTTAAGTTTGTATCTTTTTTGTTTTTGCATGTAAATGTTGGAAGCATTTTTATAGCATTCGACAAAAAGATGGGTAGGCAACAACTTCTACTTTTTTTCCTTTTCTTTTTCTTTTTCTTTCTCTTCTTCTTCGTGTTTGTTTTGTTCGGCTTTACATTTTAGTTCGAATTATGGACTTGCTGTATTTTTTAGTTTTTGTAGGTTTTTCTATGATGAGTCCATATATGCTCTTCGTATTGTTATGTTGTTATGTTTTAAATCGAGTTTCATTGTTCACAACGAAAGCTAGTGATCGATGCATGGATGATGAATACAATGAGATTGTTGGTAACTCTTTGATATCCAACGCTAAAAGAAAGTCGACAATATGTATTCTTTTAATGTTTGGAATATTTATGTTTGTTTTGTGGATTTTTAATTTTTTTAAGAGCCTTGATGGTTAGATGAATGAGTGAAGATTTTGAAAATATATTATTTGAACAAAAAATAATAAATAAATAATGTATATTAGAAGATAAACCAACATAACAACTACTCTAATAGGGAGCTATGTTGGTGTGTTACTACAAGGTGTTAGGGAGATTTTGGAAACATATATTTATAAACTTTTTCGTGTGGATGATTTTGCTTGCTAAAGAAACATAACCATTTTATGGGCTTAAATGGAAGCTAAGGATAAAAGGTTAATTATCGATAACCGATTAAGAATGTTATTATGATTCTATTATTCTAATTAAAGGGCCATTTCTCTTAGAAGTAAGTGTGTGTGTAAGTTTCCCTTTGGAAAAGGTTGAATACATATGAACATTTTAACAGAGAATTATTAGACTTTTGTATATTAAGTTCTGGACGTGTATCGTTGTTCTCTTCCTTTGTATTTTATTAACTTTGTTCTGGCTCTCAACTTTTTTTATCTGCTAGGAATTAGTTGTGTCATTGAAGTCACAATACTAAGATTATTTTGTAAAATATAATCTTGCTATCAATTAATAAAGACAATAAATGAGATCATATGTAAAACATTTGTATATAAATCTAAAACGTGTGCATATAAATAACGCATCCTCTCATTTTTCCTACAATTGCATTCACCAACATTTAATTTGGTTTAGAAATTTACGAACCATGCATGCCCCTTGAAACCTATAAATAACTCACTCTTAGTTTTTCATTCACCAACAATACCCATAGACCTTATTGAGTTTCAAAAAAATTACAATATTAATATGTGCTTTTACGGATAAATGTTGGCTATCTAAACAAGTTGAGTTTTAGACATAAACAAAAATTCAATTTTTTTAATCAAAAAACAAGAGTGATGCATCGCACGGGTTTGAATGCTTCGTACTTTTAAAATCGACAAACAATTTGTTTAAATTGGATTGATACAAGCCAGAAAAAAGGGATAAAAGACATATACTAATTATACCATATAACATTTGTTAAAGTTGGGGCTACGAGCCGGAATTGTTGTGAAGCCGCTGGGTTGAGATATTGGCTTAAGGAAGTGATATGCACTGTTAAGTCGGGGCTTGAGCCGACACTGTTCACACATCGATCCTAGCCGTCGGCTTGGAGGATTAAAATAATGGTTTAATAAGTGTTGTTGTTAGTGGGGTTTTCACTAAGTTGCTACTCCATTATTGAAGTTACTTGCATGTTTAACATCTGTTTTCCATTATCAATTTGGTTAGCAACATATATTACACATAGAAGCTTCATTTAGAATTTATAAAAATAATAGGTGAGCGGGCTTCCCATGCAGTCTTCATCTCGCCATTGATAACAATAGTTTTGAAGCTTCCTTTGTTGCATGTATGCCTAAACAACTTTTTTTGCTTGTTTAGTGTGGGTGTAGAAATGACGTTTTTGTTGCGTGCAATACGATCATATACATATATTGTCTTTTGTATAGAAACACAGACTAAATATAAAGTCTCTATTTTTCATACACTAAAAATTCTCAAAAAGCGTTGAGGGTGCTATTAGTGGTTTCATTGATGTATGGTTTTACAAATTTCTTATTTTAGTTTGTGTGCTATTAGTGGATTCATGGATATGTTTTCGTGTTTGTGTTTTATTCGGCTGTCATGATCATTTAATTATTGTTTTTTATACGTTGTTAGTCAATATTATAACACCCCGTGTTTTAGGGTCAATGTACGTCGTCAATAAATTCACTATTTATTTTTAGTATTGTACGCGTTTGCTTTTAATCGTGATCGTTAAGTTAAATCGCGTAAGCTAAAATTATCATTCAATGTAATCGGGCATCAAAAAATTATATGTTTACATCAAGCAAGTGTTAGATAATTATTTAAAGGATAATTATTAACTTTGTACATTTTTTTTTATATTTTTATTGGTTACGTAATGTGATTCGTTTCGCTGGTAAAGTACGTTTAGGCATTCCCGGAACAACCAAAATTTTTTACGCTTCAACTAATACCATTTTTTATACCCCAATGCTTCATGTTTTATTAAACTTTCACCTTGTTATCACATTGCTGAATTTTTCATAAAGAAATCGAACAAGGACTTACAAATTTCAAGAATTATCTTTATACATGTAACTACAACTTATAACTTTAAAATAATGCAAGATATTTTGTATCAAGACCAAATATCATCTAATTAATTCCTCCCTATCCTTATTTTAATGGGATAATTGCCCCACCTAAGGGAACCAAGCGCACCCCACATTGAACAACTAGCAACTTTAAACCTTATGTCTTTCCTATTAGATATTGAATTGACCAAGGACTTCTGTTTTATCCCTTGTGTCTGGACTTCTTCGGACACTTTTGACTAGTCTTATTGATCTTATATGGCAAATCCAACTAGATGAAAATACACACACAACTCATTTTCTTAAGGTAAAAACTACATAAATCCCTCTCTTTGGTCTTCATTACCCACAAAAAAACTCAAGCAAAAACAACAAACAAATACACAATTTATTTTATCAGTTTTTTTCAAGTGATTCTATGTACCTTATCTATGGTATTCTATGGGGTATTGGAAGCTTGTTGGTTGATAAAAAAGGTTTTTTACAAAGGAAACGAGTGAGGGTTTCATTTGAAATTTAGGGGTATTCAAGATGTTGAAAGCTAGGGGTTTCTTGCTAAACAAGGGTTTAGATTTATTGTTCATCATCTTACTCCATATCAAGGTTATCTAGAAACCATACATCTTTTAATTTCATGATTTTATGCATATATGATGTTTATATAGTTAATCACCATCTAGGAAACTTATTTAAATGAATAATGGATTTTTACACTTGTTTATGATTTGGTATACTTCTACATATGTTATATGGATGTTAATATCATGTTATAATAGAAATATAAGTATTGTATAAGTGTGGTTCATGAACAAATAGGTGTGTAGACTTATGGATCTTGTGATTTTTGGACAATATTTGGAAAAATAATGGACTAAGGACCCTAAGTATATAATACATGTGATATTAAGTGTTGTAATAGACTTGTAGCAAGTGTGCTAAACTAAAAAGTTACAAAATCAAGTTTTAATCATATTTATACAAAATGACCAGAACCTTTTGTTAGAAATACGAAAATAACATATATATTTTATGTATTTATAAGATACTACATGTCATGACGATCGTAGGCATGTAGAGAACTCGAAAAACCGATTTATAACGAAGGAGATACGCTAATTACAAGTTATACGATAATAAACGCCTTTATAAAAGAAATTTTATAAAAACTATTTGATTTTCAGATCTGATATAAATGGTTGGTTATTTTTCATAAAAAATACATATTTTTTAGGATTCCAAAACAATAAGAATCATAATTTTATGATCAATAACGAAGGAGTTATGAATTTCACAAGTTTACGATAATAAATACTTTTATAAAAATAATTTTATAAAAGTTACTATTCACATCAGATATATTTATTTTGAAAACATCATTAATTAGATACAACTATTAATTACGAAGACGTGCTCGAAAGAATCACTAAAAACGGAGTTAAAATGAATAAAATACGACATTTACGAGTTTACGACGACTAATTTTATAAAAATAAATTTATAAAAGTACATGAACAGTAAAAATCATTGTTCACCAGAGGACTTAAAATATGAAAATGTAATATTTTGATAACTTGTGTTAATACGAAAGCGTGGACATAAGAAACGGACTTAAAACGATAAAGTTACGCCGTTTTCACTAAAGAGATATTTATAAACGTTTTACTTTATAAATGAGATTTCACATATACAATTAGATGGTGATGTAGCTATATAGAATTATATATGGTGTTAGTTAATCAAAATGCTTAGTACTTATACGACCTATATTGGATTAGGTTGCATTCGGTCATTATCGTGACGCATTTCATGTGATATACTTGTTATCATACACACAAGGTGAGTTCATAGCCCCATATTTTACATTTATAATGATTTACAAGTTTTAGGGTGAGAAACATATGCATGTTTTACAATTGGACGCAAGTGAACATTTTACATTACGATTACGTGTTTGCCTAAGTAGCGATAACCCTCTAAGCCCATTATCATGAACTGTCAATTACTTGTTATGAGCGCGAATGTTATAAATAGATCTATTTGGGATTGACATCCCCGTTCGGGTGAGTCATGCTCACTGTGCTGGTTTGCCGGACAACGAACGTATACCATGTCAGACATAGGATGTTGCGGGTTAGAACATCATCACGGGCAATGTTGGCAATTTATATTGCAATTCATACATGTCGAGCTTCAGTGTCATAAGCTTAGGGTCATGACCTGAGGGAAACGTATAATCACATTTTTGATGTTCTGCATCTGTTTCTTTATCATGGGGAAATCTGTGCGGTCTTCATTATCATTTTTAAACCTATGAATTCACCTACATATTTTGTGATGTTTTTAAGCAATGTTTTCATCAGGAGATCAATAAGGTGCAAAGACCAGGGATACAGTGTGTGGTCATTATTTTGGAAGTCATATGCATATAAAAATTGGGTGCATTACATTTTAGGATATATCTGTTATGGACTTAAATCTTTGTATTTTGAACATCGAACAAGTAAAGCTTCGGGCTTATGTAACAAACAATTTGTTAAATCCAATGTATCGGTTTTAAACGTCTTTTAAATGGTCGTTCTTATATATATCTTGTGCTATTGATCTATGAAGTACCACCCCCAACCCATATTCCGATGCGACCCAATTTGGAGGTGTTACAGATTGGTATCAGAACCAAGGTTATAGAGAACCAGGTCAAATATTTTTGCTGGACTATAACCGTTTTCAAACATTGCATTTATACAAAGGGGGTTTTCACGGGACATACATACACTAGTTGTTGAATTAGTTAATTAGACTAGATGCATTCATGATTGATATACATGTTATTAAATACTATGTATATTACATTACTATAAGAGTCTTATATTAATACTTATGTAAGCTACTTTTAATTTTCAGATATTGTCATGTCGGATTTAGAGGATTCCACAGTCACCTACACGGCGGTATCCGGTCCTTTTGAGGGTTTGTCAGACATAGGATATCCAAGAGAATATGGACCACCCATGATGCCAGAGGATCCGTATGCATATGTGGTAGCCACTTTTTAGGCCCCACCATCTCCTGATTATGTGCCTGGCCCCGAGGAGCCAAAGCAGGCACCACTTTCACCAGAGTTTGTTCCCGAGCCTGTGTATTCGAAGTTTATGCCACCGGAGGATGAGGTATTTCCCGCTGAGGAGCATCCACTACCTGCTGCTGTCTCACCTACTGCCGACTCACTAGGATACATTACAGACTCCGATCCATATAAGGATGAGGAGGATCTTGAGGAGGACCCCATTGATTATCTTGCCGACGGAGGAGACGATGACGATGATGATGATGAGTCATCCGATGATGACGTGGATGATGATGATGATGTTATGGAGGACGAGGATGAGAAGGAGGAGGAGCACCCAGCTCCGGCCGACTCTGTCCTACCACATGTACATCGTGTTACTGCTAGGATTACTATCCGAGATGAGCCACCTGCACCATTTTGGTCTGAGGCAGAGATTGCCAGACTTCTTGCCATACCATTACCTCCACCATCACCACTCTCCTCATGGTCATCACCACTACATCATATTCTCTCACCACCACTACCAGTATCACCACCACTGCCAGTATCACCACCTTTACCTGTATCACCTCCACCACTACCTGCTAGTCCTACTTATCCGTTGGGATTCAGAGCTGTTATGATCCGGTAGAGGGCCGAGTCACCATCCACTTCTCATTCATTACCACTACCACCACCTATCATACTCTCACATACCAGGGCATCTGTGGCCATGATGAAAGCTGCTGCACCATCCACATACATCTTAGCATCTCGATCAGAGACACCACCATCAGGGACACCACCACTCCTACATATACCGTTATCTTATCAACACCTTTGCTCCTACCCTCTACTAACCATAAAGCGGACAGGCCTGAGGTTTGTTTACCAACTTGGAAGAGGTTGTGTATTACTCTAGGTCCGAGATATGAGGTCGGTGAGAGTTCATCTGCACCTACTGCTAGACCTACTGGAGGTTTTAGGGCGGATTATGGTTTTGTTGCCACTTTGGATGTTGAGATTAGGCGGGATTCCGAGAGATATGTTAGTTATAGGATTACAGACACTTTGGATGACATGGTTGAGGACATGCAGGGGACACTAGCTGCGACTGATGTAACATGACTGAGTCATCGGATGATAGATTTTGTCATCACTGTTAGACAGGACACATATGAGATATATGTGAGACTGGATGATGCACAAGATGACAGGTCATTGATGAGCGGTCGGCTCAACATGCTGTTTAGAGATAGACGTGCTCATGCTCGCACTGCCTTACTCATGGAGAGATAGGCTATACTTTCCCATAAGGCCTGGGGACGGTCGATGGATGCTAGTGAAACCGCCCGTTATGAGGTGAGAGCACTGAGGACTACTGTATTGGCACAGTAGACAGGGATTGCAGCCTTGCGAGCAGCAGACCACGCTCGACAGGCATAGCTTATGGAGACACTGAGACTGATGAGTACACTGCAAACATAGGTGACAGCACTGCAAGGACAACAGGGACCCGCTAGCGGTCTAGCACAGCCAGAGATAGCGGAGGAGGCCGATAGCAGTTCATAGATTTGGTTATGTTGTAGCTATATTGTATTAGCCTACTAAGTATTACGGGTTAATTCTCGGCTAGTAAGGCTTTAGGTTGTTAATATTTCATTTTGCAACCTAATCGTAGTGATCATTTTGTATCAAATCGGTCATTTTATGCGTTTCCATGATTAAATAATGGATAGGATGTATTATTGTCATTCTGTAATCGAATTATTATGAATGAATGTCGATTTAGTTATATCAGTTATTTATGATGCCATAAAAAGGCTATGCAATTTGGTTGTATATTTCACTATGTGTTGTGATCTTACTTTATTTATTGTTTAATATATGTCATGTCATGGTTATGATTTTACGAAATCTAACGGGATATAATATTTCTTGTGGATTGAAGAAAATAGACACCAAAAAGTACCACAAGCCAACCCCAGGCCAATACGAATTGCCACATTTTGTGACAATAGGGAAATTAAAGTTAGAGTGATTATAAAAGGAAAAATATTAAAATACGAAAAATTAAAAACAGTAACCCAGCTTAAGGAAATGATCAACCAAGGTGTTACTGTCGCTTTGGCAGCACGTGATGCGGACAGAAGCATGAATGGCGATGACAGTCTCAATTTGGGAACGGGTGTTAGAAGAAATGAGTGAGCTGCTCGTGAGTGCACTTACCCAGACTTCATGAAGTGCCAACCTCTGAATTTCAAGGGCACGAAAGGAGTTGTCGAATTGACTTAATTGTTTGAGAAAATGGAAACTATGTTCAGTATAAGCAACTGCCCTATGGAAAACCAAATTAAGTTTTCCACTTGTACTCTTTTTGGAAGTGCTCTAACATGGTGGAACTCCCACGTTAAGACTGTTGGTCATGATGTTGCGTATGCTATGACTTGGGCAGACCTGAAAAAGAAGATGACTGACAAGTACTGCCCGAGGACCAAGATTAAGAAGCTCAAAGCTGAGTTTTGAATATTGAAGTGAAAGGTACGCAACGTCACAGGTTACCAACCAACATACAGGAACTAGGCATTGTTGTGTGTTAAATGTTTCTGAAGAATAGAACAAGATTGAGAGACTAATGTCCTGTGCTTTTGCGTCCGGACAATGATCCACGGAAGCGTAGTAGCACCAAGCCTAAGTACAAAGAACAGCGAGGCAATTGAAATAGTGTGAAAACTAAACGAATCATTTAAGCTCAGTCGTTATAGAATCTATATCAAAGGGATAAATAATACACAATGATTAACAATAATGCAACTCTAATATAATGAAGACAATTGTTTTTGAAAACGTTTTATTACCATACGTTTCCACCAAGCCCCAATTCTATATGATCAGTATAGAATAGTTACCCCCATATAACAGGGAACAAAAGATCCTATTGAGCTACATTACACCAAACTAGAATTTCTACATTGATCCAGTGTACACACACACATGTTTTTCTAGATGCTAAACTACACGACCTAATGTCTCTTTATATAGTAGAGATCATCTAGGGTTTACAAAGGATAAGAACAAATATCATGAGGAAACAAATAATATCGTCCCTAAACTTTTATTCTTTTATCTTCTATCACTTTTATCTTCTTAAGAGATCTTTAGAATCTTCAAAATCTCCACTCTTTGAAAGAATTCTAGCTTCTTGCTTTAAGTCCCTTCTTGTTTCATCTTTATTTATTTTTCTCATCAAATCAATAATTCCTAACAATATTCCCCTATTTGATTATGACAAAACAAACAAAGTCGTGTGTGAACTTAATCATAAAGCCTTTAATCAAAGCTTCCCCTAAAGTAGAGATGTAATCATCTCCCTGAATGAAACAAACTTCCCTTTAAGTAACGATTTCCATTGTACGAATGCACACACCAAGGATCTATAAGTTGCCAAATGTATCTGTTAACGCCTTCTTCCCCTTTTGTCATAATCTAATAGGGGACATATGAATATAAACAACTTTGATTTTGACCACTACAAACTAATATCACACTTCTAATCCAACCCTTCTATCTCCTTAAATTACCTACCATTAAGCAAAATAAGAAAAATGAACTTGAGTAGCAGAAACTCACACTAGCAGTAGTAATAATGACTAGCAGTAGTAAAAACCTTCACCTTATGTAGCATATAAATGGTTAAATATTTTAACATTAAGCTTCCCTTAAAACCCATATGTTAACCATTTCGTGAATCTTTAATTCTGTAGGCTCTATGTAATGTGACACACTGATGAAGAAAACTAAGTATAACGAACTTGATGTTGAAGTAGAATAACCCAAACTTGTGTCTTGTATCTTGTACTGTCCACGGAGAACTTCGAACTCATAAATAAATCTGTGAAATATATGTAGATCGCAACCTCTTAACAAAATCCTCATCTTCTATGAGACACTAAGCACAACAACGTAACTCCTTATAGTGATAGCAAGTGTGAGCGATTTAGCACCATAAAGTTGTAAATCACACACCCTATTGCCAGATTCAGCAAGTCTTTCCGTCACAATCGTTTCTAAGCACGAACAAGTACCTCTAAAACGTGTTAGCCATTTGAATATGATCAAGAACACGCATCCGAAATCATCCCCCTTCAACTTGCAAATAGCTGATAAACAATCATATTCGTAATCAATTTAAACCAATAAAATACGAGCCTTTAAATATGTTAAGAATATGTAAAATCATAACCAAAAACTAAACATCCGTGTGTGATTATCTTCTTTTGTCCAATAACCATACTTACTTCACTGTCCAATATCGGACATAACTGGCAGTACTAAATATTCGATATTGACCAAGGCTGACAGTATAGACTTTCTAAACCAAAACACCAAGCAGTACTAATATTCGTTGAGCAGTACTAATATTCGTTGAGCAGTACTAAGGTTTGTGAAAGCAGTACTAATAATCACTTGCCACAAAAAAATCATTAGCTTCATATGGTCTTTTAATCTCTAATGAATTAAACAAAACGAGCTCATATACACATAAACTCAAACGGCTGTTGTTAGGTTTTCATAAACGTACTCGTACACACAACTCTTTACATCAAAATTTTACACAGCAGCACACATCTCGGCAACACTCAATCATAAACTTGCCAAAACTTTTTATGAGAAGTATAAACATCTTTCCCTTATCGTGACAGTACTAACTAATAGAATGAGCAGTATTAAAAGTACCTTGTGTTCAAGCAGTATTAATCCAATGATAGCAGTAGTAACTGTTTTAACACAAACAGTACTAATATCATAACCATCAGTAGCATTAAGCATATATAATCACGAACCATTCTTAAACACCATGCTGCTATCAGCTTTCTTTCTCTCTCCTGTCCACTGGTAGTGCAGAAAGAGATCGGTTAATACCATAGGTACATATCCAATCATAACTTACGAGACTACACATCGCAGCCCGTGTCTACTTTTATCTGCCTTTTATTAACCATTGCGTAAAGAAAAATAGTCCATCAAGTAAGTATTAATGATAACCCTGGCAGCATTAATAATATTAATAACATACGAGCAGCTCTAACTTCCCCTTGCTGGCAGCATTAAGTCTTCTTTGGCAGTATTAAGATACAACAAGCAGTAGTAAAAGCTCCTTCCATCCATACCTTTTGTGACACGCTATAGTGTACTAAAACACCAATTATTGTGAGGAAAGCCTATACACGTCAAAACCATGTAAAGCCAGTAACCACAGTCCTCGTTCGACTAAGGCCAGTAGAAACAAAAGTACTATTAATGATTAGGGCTATGTGTCTTCATCGAATTAGGGTTTAGAAAGAACCTTAATTTTCATTCTCTCTATACGTGATCCAAGCAATCAACCATAAAACAATATATAACCCAAGATAGGGTTTTAAAAGATACTTCCCAAGTTGCAATCAAACATGATGACATATATACGATAACCTGTCTTTAATTATTTAACTAGATACTTGAGTTTTGCGAAAATCTAAAAATGGTTTAAATTTTCCCTATGAGCACCATGAGTTGTTAAACACAAGCAATTGAATCATCAAGCAGCATACCATCACGTCATCTTTAATCTCCAAGCTGCTATAAGTGATCACCTTTACTTCATAAAGTCGACACATAATAACAACCTTGTATTTCCTAGATCGAGAGCCCCCAGGCTCTGATACCAATTGTGAAAACTAAAGAATCATTTAAGCTCAAATTGTTTAGATCTTATATCTATGATACACAATAACAATGATAACAATTATGCAGTGAAATATAATGAAGACAATTGTTATTGAACAAGGTTTTATTACCATACGTTTTCACCAAGCCTCAATTCTATATGATCAGTATAGAAGGGTTACCACCTGTAACAGGGATCAAAGATCTTTGAGGCTACATACACCAACTAGACGTCTACATTGATCCAATGTACACATACATGTTTTTCTGGATGCTAAACTATATGACCTAATGTCTCTTTATATAGTAGAGATCATCTAGGTTACAAGATAATAACAAATATAATAGGAAACAAATAATATCTTCCAAAATTAATCATTTATCTCTAGATATTTAGTCTACTAAAGAATCTTTTAGAATCTTCAAAATCTTCCATCTTTTGAAGAATTCCAGCTTTGCATTTTAGTCCTTGTTTCATTCTTTTATTTATTTTGTCTCATCAAATCAATAATTCCCAACAAATAGTAACTGAGCTGATGGATAAGAAAATCCGCACTTTTACCTACAGTGTTAGACGAGACAACAAAAGAAAGCACGATGATAACCAACAACAACAACGACAAGAAAACAAGAGGCAAAACACCGACAGGGCTTATACTGTGGGATCTGGTGAGAAGAAGCCATACGGGGGATCTAAACCCCTATACACTAAATGTAATTATCCCCATGATGGTTCATGTGCTCCCAAATCCACAAGTGAAACAGAGTTGGCCATCTGGCCCGTGACTGTAGGAGTAATGCCAATGCCAACACTGCTAACAACCAAAGGGGAACTAGGGCAGGTCAGAAACCTACTTGCTATGAATGTGGAGCCCAGGGACATTTCAAGAGGGATGGTCCAAAGCTGAAAAACAACAACCATGGTTACCAAGGTAGAAATGGCAATGCTCTAGCGAAAGTGTATGCGATAGGTCGTGCAGGGACAAACCCAGACTCAAATGTCGTTACGGCTACGTTCCTTCTAAACAACCGCTATGCCTCTGTCTTATTTGATACTGGTGCCGATAACATGCATTTGTATCTAACTGTATATTAGCCTCCCAATATTGATATACACCAACTAACTATAGATCATATTATGAATGTTGAACTAAGCTGACGGGAGAATAATTGGGGTTAAACACTATCATTCGGGGTGTACACTAAATATCCTAAATCACCCATTTACACATCGACTAAACGCCCGGTACAACTTGGTAGTCTCAGACGTCATTATACGGATGGATTGGTTGAACAGTAGCCAAGCTGTCATTGTATGGCTGAGAACATCCGTTTCGTAATTCCCTAGGGAAATGAAATGTTGATTATTCGCGTTGACAGAAGCGACCGAGGAAATGAGACTCGTTTGAACATCATCTCGTGCTCTAAAACGCAGAGTACATGCTAAAAGGATGTCCTATCATTTTGGCACATGTTACTACAAGGGAGACTGAAGACGAGTCAGAGAAGAAGCGACTTGAGGACGTACGATCATGAATCAAATTTCCCGACGTCACTTTCTGAGGACTTGCCGGGTCTTCCTCCGACTCGACAAGTGGAATTCCAAATTGATTTGAAACCTGGTGTTGCACCTGTAGCACGGGCACTTTATCGATTGGCTCCATTTGAAATGAAGGAATTATTGGACCAACTCCAAGAACTTATCCGACAAAGGCTTTATAAGGCCCAGTTCCTCACCTTGGGGAGCTCTGGTCTTGTTTGTCAAGAAGAAGGATGGATCGTTTTGAATGTGCATCGACTACAGAGAACTGAACAAGCTGACGGTGAAGAATCGTTATCCACTCCCAAGGATCGATGATTTATTCAATCAACTACAAGGATCCAGTGTTTATTCTAAGATAGACTTGCGATCATGTTATCACTAGCTTCGAGTACGTGAAGAAGATATTCCAAAGACGGCATTCAGAACGCACCAGCGGTATTTATAGATCTCATGAATCGGGTGCGCAAGCCATATTTGGATAAGTTTGTGATTGTCTTTATTGACGATATTCTCATCTATTCAAGGAACAAGAAGGAACACGAAGAACATCTTAAGGCAATTCTAGAATTGCTTAAGAAAGAGGAGTTATACGCTAAATTCTTTAAATGCGAATTTTGGCTTCCCAAGGTACAATTTCTCAGCTATGTGATTGATAGTCAAGGCATTCATGTGGATCCCACCAAGATCGAACCCATAAAAGATTGGGCATATCCTAAAATGCCAATGGAGATTCGGCAATTTTTAGGTCTTGCTGGTTATTACCGAAGATTTATCAAAGGGTTTTCGAAGATCGCCAAGCCAATGACCAAGCTTACTCAGAAGAAGGTCAAGTTTGTTTGGGATGACAAACAAGAAGCAGCATTTCAACTGTTGAAGCAGAATTTGTGTAGTGTACCAATTCTGGCTTTACCTGAAGGAAGCGAAGATTTTATCGTATATTGCGATGCATCAATCAAAGGTTTGGGTGCTGTGTTAATGCAAAGAGAGAATGTGATTGCTTATGCATCACGCCAATTGAAGATTCATGAGAAGAACTCTATGACTCATGATTTAGAACTTGGAGCAGTAGTGTTTGCTTTAAAAATCTGGAGACACTATCTGTATGGAACCAAGTGTACGGTGTTCACAAATCACAAGAGTTTACAACACATTCTTGATCAAAAGGAACTAGACATGAGACAACGTCATTGGTTAGAGTTGCTCAGCGATTATGATTGTGAAATACGTTACCACCCAGGGAGAGCAAACATAGTGGCCGATGCCTTAAACCGTAAAGAACAGAATAAGCCATTACGGGTTCGAGCCTTAGTCATGACTATTGGTTTGAATCTCCCCAAACAAATTTTGAATGCTCAGACTGAAGCACGGAAACCAGAGAACATCAAGAACAAAGATGTTGGAGGTATGTTGATTGAAAATTCAAAGGATCCAGAGAAACTTAGAACGGAAAAGTTGGAACCCCGCGCAGATGGAACTCTATGCTTAAATGGCAGGAGTTGGTTACCATGTTATGGCGACCTGAGGACTGTGATCATGCACGAGTCCCACAAGTCAAAATACTCTATCCATCCAGGTTTTGACAAGATGTATCAAGACATGAAAAAGCTATATTGGTGGCCCAATATGAAGGCCGACATCGCCACCTATGTTAGCAAATGTCTGACATGTGCCAAGGTCAAGGCAGAAAATCAAAGGCCATCAGGATTGTTGGTACAACCCGATATACCTCAGTGGAAGTGGGACAATATCACTATGGATTTTGTCATGAAGCTTCCTAAGTCGTCGCAAGGTTATGACACCATTTGGGTGATTGTTGACCGACTTACTAAGTCTGTAATCTTTATACCAATAAGGGAAACTGATCCTATAGATAAACTGGCAAGAATGTACCTAAAGGAGGTAGTCACGAGGCATGGAATACTAGTCTCAATCATCTGTGATCGTGACCCTAGGTTTGCGTCAAATTTCTGGAGGTCACTTCAGAAGGCCTTGGGTACAAATTTGGATATGAACACTGCATACCACCCGCAGACTGACAAACAAAGAGAAAGGACTATCCAAACTCTTGAGGATATGCTATGTGCGTGTTTGATCAACTCTGGGAATGGTTGGGTTAAACATTGGCCATTGGTCGAGTTTTCATATAAAACAGTTATCACGCTAGCATAGGCTGCACCATTTGAAGCACTTTACGGTCGAAAGTGTCGTTCACCTATTTGTTGGGCCGAGATTGGAGAAGTTTAACTCACTGGTCCGGAAATGGTTCAGGAAACAACCGAGAAGATCGTCCAGATCAAGCAAAGGATGCAAGCTGTTAGCCTCAAAATATTGAGTCAAACATGAAGTTCGTTCATTATGTATTTAAGTCTCGGTCAATTAATTAGTTAATGTTGTAATAGAATATTATCGGGAATCGGGCTCGATAGTTAATCTAATATTGTATATGTTTCGGGTTTAATCCCAAGCAAAACCCGAGCCCGAGTCCTAGTTAAATATCCTGCGCGTCACATTAAATGTGTAGGGGTATATATAGATATTTTTCACTTAGAAAAATATCTCTTCTCATTTTCTAAATAATATCTCTAGTTTCTCTCTCAACTCTCTCTCCTCTTTCTCTCTTTAAATCAACTCACTTTCTTTATCTCTTTTCTAGTTCGATTCGTGTTATGTTATATAAAGTGAAGTATTAACGGGATCCTACAATTGGCATCAGAGCCTACGTGGATTCGTGGTTGATTCTTATGGTTAAAAAGGATAAATTTTCGTGGCTTATTTTTTTTCTTTTTTCTTGGCTGCGTTTTGGTTCAAATCGGAAGAATCACAACGAAAAACGTGTTATTAAGTGGTTAATATTCATCTACTATCTTAGATATAAGTGTTTAAAGCTTATTTGGGTTGAAATCGTGCTTAAATGGTTGATCTTGATTTTTGCGGATTATGTTCTGGTTGCGTTTTGGTGAAGAAAAAAAACAAGATCGGTTTTTATAGGAAAGTATGATTTGACATTCATTGCGTTTTGATCATAGGTTGCGTTTTGATCTTGGTTGCGTTTTGCTCATTGGTTGCGTTTTGCCTAATTTGAAGACCTATATTGCGTTTTGACTAGGAGAAACTCTGCCCAAATCAAGACGTCACTGCGTTTTGGTGTCACTGCGTTTTGGTGTCACTGCGTTTTGGTTAAAGATAGCACTGCGTTTTGTCTAGAAATCTTGTGTGAAGAAAAGGGTTTTAGTAAAACAGCCATAACTTTTGATCCGTAAGTCCGTTTTAGGGCCCGTGCCTCTCAAATCGAAGAGAAAACGAGACGGGACGCTGTTGTATATATCCTTTGGTTGGTTACGGATTTGTCAAGGCCCAAAACCTGGTTGCGTTTTGTCTCATTGCGTTTTGACTAAAGACACTGCGTTTTGTCCATTGAAAACCCTTGTTTTGAAAACCTAATTTCCTGAAAAAAAAAATCATTAATCATTGTCTAAACATAACAAAACATCAAATCAAACAACAAACAAAGGACTTAAAAGGACTAATCATTCAACAAACACACATTAACATCAATCGATTATTCATTCACGGTTTGTCTATTGATTTTGTAAAATCCCGTTAATTCACTTATCGGTTTTAATCATAGACGTGTAAAATCCCGTGAACGTGAATTGCATACAAGACCACAACTTCAATCACATCACATCCACTTAAGATCCAACAACTTTTTCACTTCAATTCACGATAAAATGGAAAAGAAAGATACCTTATCTTCGTGTTCGGAATCAGAAGAACAACAAATGCAACTAATTCAAGACAAATCAAAAGAAAGTTGCATGGTATCTTTTCAACGACTTCATTCACACCTCAAGCGTCTTTCAAACAACGACTTAAAAGGAAGTCGAACCGAGAATGGATTCGGACGCGCGTTTGCAACACTCTTTGGTCAAGATTTTGAGACTTTTACAGGCACGATGTTCCTAAACATGGATCAACTTCAAAAGCAACTTGATAACAACGAATTTCAAGAGATTGGATCCATGGCTTCTTTTAAAGTACTCGAGACACAGTTTCAAATGTTCATCAACTCACAGATCTATTTGAATGATGAATATATTGTAATGACACGCAACTACTTTCTACAATACACTCAACTTGATATTCCAGAATTCCGTGAGACGCTGGTCCAATTCATGGAATATGTCAAAAAGTCGATTGATGAAAGAGCACTGCATAAAATGGAGTATGACAGCAGGGTGAATGAAAGACAAACCCAGACAACAGAGGAAAAGATTGATACGAGTAATGCACTGGATGCATTGGATGCTAGTTCAGTTATCATTGAAAGCAATGGGACAGAATCACAAAAGCAGGATACAAGCAGCAGATCAAGGAATGATGCACATGTTGATGATGCAGATATCAGACCCATATGTAACATCCGGGAATTTTCGGAATTTTAAATGACTATTTTAAAATTCCGACTTTTCAGGTCCGATCTTACTTTTTGACTTTTGATCTTTTATCATCACATGAAAACGATTACCGCGTAACTGGTAAAA
>BQNB010035770.1:16767-49949 GCA_026074375.1 Tanacetum coccineum | reverse complement strand
AAATATGTTTTGTTAAACAAAAATAAAAGCAAGAGATTACAATGTTATTCAAACAGACACACACGTCATCGGTTTTTGCAGTGAAGATTTAGTTTAACCGATTATATGATTAGAAAAAGGCACTTTTATGAGAACACACCTTAAACCCTAATATGATTAGAAAAATAAAAGCAAGAGATTACAATGTTAACAGCAATACAATTGAGCAACAACAAAGAACACACCTTAAACCCTAATATGATTAGAAAAAGGCACTTTTATGAGAACAATGTGGAGAAGTGAAGATTTAGTTTAACCGATTATATTGTTGTGTTAACGAAGTAAATGGAAAGGCATACATCATGGCACCTTGGTAAACTCTGATGTATCACAAGAAATGAGCAGAAACTTTCAACAACTAGTTTGAGTGAGTCACTCCAGAAACTTAGTGCCAAGGCACTTCTGTTAAGATATGTTGGAATATGTCCATTATATAAAAGTATATGTCCGGAAATTATACGAGCCTAAGGGGACGCACACGTTATACGTAAACAATGTTTAAATAGTGTGTTAAGCAAACGATCGTTAAATGTTAACAAATATTAAATATTAGTCATTAAAAGAGTTAAGGGACTAAATATACAAAACCGAAGTTTAAAAGGGTGCGGTCTAATGTGCCATCTACAAAGTAAATGATTGGCGTGTGGAAAAACTTGTTCACATGCATTCATGAGTGTCAACTCTCTATCTGTGACTATAACACGTGCGTGCATGCACTCAGTTAGTGTCCACTTTAGTTGTTCTACGGCCCATTTATAGCTAATAAGGTTTTGAGCTGGTGGAATTTGGATCACGCAAACTTGAACTCATATGCAGAATGGAAGTCTTGGCTTGTTTCAATTCGTATGGATTCCAATCTCAAAAAGATGTTCGAAGGAGTTTGGTATTCCATTTGGTGGTACGTTTGGATCTATCGAAACAAGCTCCTATTTGACGAGAGAAAACCTTCGAAGTCGATGCTTATTGATAATGTCATTGCTAGTTCTTTTTATTGGTGTAAGTATAGATCTAAAGCCTCGTTTGGATGGAACGAATGGCTCAAAAACCCCTATATTATTGTTTTGTAATCTAGCTCCTTGCTAGTTTTTGTTTCTAATAATATCGCCGTTCCAAAAAAAAAACGTTATGCAAAATGTCTTTCTGGTTGAAGTTACACCAACAATTTAAACAAAAGGCATATTGTATACGTTCGTCTTGTATGTGGTATCTATAATCAACACGTGTGAGAATGCATGCCATATCTCATAAGATGTTGGATGGACAAAAAATAAAGCTTTCAACTTATATATAATCCGGATCGATTGAGAAGGTTTTTATTTTGAGAAGATTGAGAAGGTTTTCAAAAATGATAGATTTTTAACTTTGATTTAAGTTTTTCAAGCGTAAAACTCATTTTAATGTGATTATAATTCAAAATGTGTAAAAAAATTTAAATCAATGTTAAAAAATCTTTTATTTTTGCAATATAAGTAAAATACTGAATCTTCTATACAAATTTAAGGAATCATTACCATAACTCGATTTTAGTAATGATTTGTGAATCAAATTTGTGATTTATAGCTTTGATTCACTATTAAATGATGTTTACTTGTGAATCAAATCAAAAAATATGAATCAATTTGCTCAAACGTAAATTTCTTAATCTTCTCAAAATAAAAATTTTCTCAACGGAACCTGAGCATATATATATATATATATATAGTGAAGTGTTATATTGAGAACTCATTTTAAGTGCAGAACTTTACAAAATTATTTTAAGTCAATTAAGGCCATTGGATGAGTTAATCAAAGGTTAAAGATTAAAAGTGCTTAAATTGCAATTAAACAAAAGACGAATGTTCTTTTTCCAATAAAACAAAATGACAAAAGGGTATTACGGGTATTCCATTTTAATTCACCTCTCTCTTTCTATAAACCGTCCCACTCAACCACTAAATATATGGATATGAAAAGTTTATTTTGCTCTCAGTTTCTTCCCCACCCCAAACCCTAGCCGCCCCACCCTGTCACGATCACAACCTATCGTGAATCCGAGCAACCAACAACTGATCCACCAGAACATAAACCACCAGATGATGTCGCGAACTGATTTCCATCCCATCACATAACCTCGCTCTTTGGCTGCCTCGTGGTGATCTGGTAGTGTTTCCGATAAGTTTTAATGGTTACTTGTTCATAGCTATTTTTGCAGATCGATAGTCTTACGGTTCTAGATGTGTTCAAAGTGAATTGTAAATGGTTTGTACTAATTGTTAATTTCACCATGTATGATCCCTTTTTATTGTATTTTAGATCTAGTTGGTTATTATTATTTGGTTTGTTGAATGGTTAGATTTAGGGGATGTAACTGCCAATCAGCGTATATATTTGTTAATCAGTTCTTGACTTTGCTTGATGAACCAGTTTCTAACATGTTTTTGAAAACAAAATTTTTATTTCTTGTGTCTAAACATCAGATGGGCCATACTTCTTAATGGGGCCAGGATATCATCTCATCAGATTCTCATTCAAGTGTTGTAAGTCGTCAATTTGCTTTGACTTTTGATTTAAAAAATGTTACTATCAAACTTATATTTGAATGGGGTTCTCTACTTGCGAAAGAAAATTGTTTTTATGATAGATTTTAAGACAAGATGTAAATAAAGTTCGTGCACGTGTGATATGCGCTATTTGTTATGATTATAGATTCGTTTGGTTGTCATGGGTCACGAATTATAGTTCGGCACATGTATGTTTTTGTTTAAGTTTTATTTTATCAGCTAGTTTTACAATTAATATAACATGGCAAAATTTGATATAACTAGCTTTTTTTGTTTTTTTTTCAGTGCGAATGACATTTACACAAATATTTTGCAACTGTTTCTTATATTGAATATTTTTTATCAAATTTTCCTAATTTGTTCGTACTAAAAAATATAGAATGTTATAAAACTACAATACGCCGCAACAAGAAGGAATCAACATCATTCTTGATGATAAATGATTTTTATAAATAAATTTACCAGAACCAGATGATCCTTAACCATCAATCAAGGTATGTTTTCTTGTTATTTATTGTTGATTTTCAAAGTTTTCTAAACAATTTGAAAACCGATTTAATTTTTTCAAAAACTGAATATAATTTCCATAATATAGTATAATAAGGGTAACGATCTTGCAGATTTATGGTTATGTAATGTAATCTTCAATGACCAAGTAACTATAATTTTGTCAGATAAAGGTAAAACTCATTTTTTCTATTAGCCATTTATTGAATAATTTTTATTATTGTTCTTGATAGAAAAGGTAAAATTGATTTTGATGTTTACCTAAATTTATACCAAAGGAGTGTCAAGAAGAAATGTCATTATTACTTCAAACTATTAACTATTTCGAATTGAGAAGTTGATATATTGATGATTTATTAAAAATTTTTGTGGAAGATGTAAATTAATGAAGGCCCCGATATATCTCATTAACATTATTTTGTATTTTTTGGTTTTAGTTTGAAGCCCAGCGAGATCCACTAACTCAAAGCAAAATATTCCCCCCCAAAATCATAATTGCAATGTATCCGTATGGTCAAATGATTTCAATTCAAGATCACTAGAGATATCACACTCGTTAACAGTCGTTGGAATTTTTATCACTTCATTTTTCCATATATGTTATGTTACTTGCAAGTGTTTTTTAGTTTCACAACTTAAAATACCAATTTATTTTAAGTATGTTCCTTTGTAATCTAAAATCGTTGAGTTTTGTTTTGTTAATCAATAGCAACATCATTTGAAAGGCATGTGAATGTTATTTGAATGTACTTTGCTAATCAAAAATATAAAATTTACGGGATTTCCTTCTGATATCATAACGCAAAATCATAAACCAAGAGTTCAATAGTTTATAAGCGTACATGCCCTACGTATTCTTGATAGATAGAAAGATAAAGGTAAAAACGTCATGGAAACGTGCAACACAATAGAGAAATTGAAGTCTTAAACTGTCCAGTTAAATCACTAAAAGAATAACTTATCTACATAAGATTTTGATGCTTTATTTTCTGGGTGTAGGTACATAATATTAACAAGAGTTGTTGCATGGAACAATGTGTTGATTAAGAGCCTAACACTAATTAATGGAAGGAGCTTTGTACATACTTTTGATAGCCGTAAGATATACGCATCTAATCACCATATTAGGAAAAGTAAATGTTCAAAAGGAAATGGGGTAACTTGCTAACTCTAAATCACATCTGCAGGCCAAGATGTGGTTTGCCCCACTAACACTTACAAAGCTTCTAATAAGGGAAAAAAGCATGTTTTCTTGGGTTAGTTACTTATTTCTGACATTGACATGAGAAGAGGTGGTAACTTTAAAACCACCCTGTAAATGGTAGTTGATCAAGGTAAAATAAAATTTATCTTCAAGAAATTTAGTACAAGATTAACCAACATTGGCAATTCATAACATCATTATGTGTAGTTTTTTTTCTTCATGACAAAGTGTGTTGTAAACAAGCAATTTATAAAGTATGTTTGGATATCCTCCAGCATGCAATTCATATCCTATTTAAAAAGGCTATCCAAACAACCAATAATTAAACATGCTATTAAGAGGTTAAATAAACATGTCAATGTAATATAAGCGAATAAAAAAAGTTATCCCCACAACCCAGATAATCCCAACAGTAAAGGTTAATTAGCTACAGAAAGAAGCTAATAAAACTACCCCTTAATAGCAATAGGTAAGGTAAAGTTGCTTGTTTAAATAGCTTTCTCCAAAGAACCCTAATGAGCACACAAATACTATGCCACCATCGTACACATTGATCACGGAGAATGTAAGTTATAACTAAATAATTCTGGAAATACTTCTTTTATCTTTTAAATAATTCCTAAAGCTAGCTCGCTCATCGTACACATTGATCTTTGAGAATATAAGTTATAACTAAAACAGATTTATACAAGTTTGTAATGATTTATTGAATGTTATCTTTTGATGCTAATTGTTTTTCATTTGTTTACACTCATTAGGCGGCTGCAAATGTGGAAAGAGCAATCATGAATGCACTTAAAATACAGTATGCTGACGTTTTGACACCATTGAAAGATCGCATACCCAAGAGGTTAAGGTAAACTTCGATTCATTATAGCCGGCTGTGTGAGGAACATCCACATAATAAGGTAAGGTGATCCGTAGAAATAATATTAGCTCTTAACACTTATTTAGTTTTAGTGAATTAGTGAATTGAACTGACCATGTTTCGCTAGAGTTTTGAAACAATGTCATTGTAAGAGCAAACCCAAATACCCCTGTATAATAGACGACAATTGCAGTACTATATAGAGATATCAGAACTGGTATAGAGCAAAGTGTAGAGTTTGAAATCCCGGAATGAATCTGTATCCTATAGAAAACCATTAATTATATGATAAGATTAGCTAAATTACAACCTTTCCGAAACAATGGAAGGTGTAAATACTAAAAGTGATTAACAATGACATATAAGTTTAGATGTGTTCACCACATTATGTGTTAATGTTTGATATTATGTATAATCGCTTAAAATATATGTTGGACCTTGGACTCGGGTGATTATAACATATTCAGCCATATTACAGGGTTTCTACTTAATTTACCAGTGCACGTGACTTCGTCCTCTAGCTACGGACTGCACATAAAGAAATCAAAGCATCTCTTGAACACTAATAGTTCGACAATTGTGCAAGTAAGGTACATATGGACTCTCAGAAAACGGACAAGGAAATCCATGATAGGTACTTCTCTTTGAACACATCTATAGTTCATAATGTTATCCAAGTAAGGTACATTTGGTGACTATTTGGTGTGGAAGTTTTAACCCGTTTACTTATAAATAGGTCAATACGGATTGTGTTTTATCTAAAAAATAGCATGACTATTGTTATGCACTTGATCTTTCGTCTTTACCAAATCGTTATGAAGCCATAATAAAATTTCATAGTATATCGGGTTGAAACAGTATAATGTACGTCTAAATCAAAAGGTCATTACTTATTTCCAATCTTTCTCTTTTTGGTTGAATTTATGAAACTATTTAATGGCAAACACATCATTAAAATAAAGGAGTTGATGGGCTGACCTTTTGAATTTTTTAAATGATAAAATGAATGTACGAGTTGTTTTGACGAGATAACTAAGTAAAACATGAAAACAACTCATTTTGACCTCAATCTCGAATTATTTTTAATTAGTGGTTGTCATCTCTTAAGCCTCCACTTACCGTCTTCTTTGTAGGTTGTTTGATTCAGATGGGGAGAAGATAGACGAGGGGAGGTGTTAAGCCAGTTTGAAAAGGAGGTGAAAGAATGTATTAAGGTGACGAGGCAAATGAATGCTGAAGCAAAAGAGTTGTCTGATAATCAACAAAAAATAGATATAAGAATTTCCCGTATATAGGGAAAACATGTTTCTTTTATTTTGATGCAACATATATTAAATTGTTATATATTATAACTTAAAGTCTCCTTTTTTTTATATATCAAATCCAATTGCAACATATAACAAAATTTTAGTTTTTATCAAGTATACATAAACTTTAATATTCCTCTAAGTATTTTTTTTAAGTTTATTCTAAATTGGGTAATAAAAATTTCCAATTATCTATTCTATAAATTGAATTTATATATATTTTGAATCTATTTAATAATCTCTAAACAATTTCTTAAAAAGTTCCGTCCAACGACGGGCCTGAGGCTAAAGTTTATTTATTAATTTGTGTTGAATGAAAAACATGATTCTTGTTTGAGCAGAACTTGCATTTTGATAACTCAATAACTATTTATTTTATTTTATTCTCAATGTTAAATTTATAAGTTGTACATTAACGTAAACATTCCTTAAAATATTTTTGTTACTCTTAAATTAAATTCTGCATAATTTATAATAAAATATACCAATTAATCTATTATACTAAGTTTGAAATTATATATATTTTAAATCTATTTAATAATGCATAAAAACAAATTGTGTTTAAGGAACCCGTCCAACCGGACGGGCCTGAGGCAAGTAATAAAAATATACATATAATATATATATATATATATATTTATAGTATAAACTAGTTTGTGTGGTGTTGTGTGTGTGTGTGGTGTGTGCTCCGGATCCATTGAGAGATTTTATTTGAGAAGATATGAAAATGCTAGTGTATCATATAGATTCATAATGTTTGATTAAATTCGCAAGTAAACATTATATAATAGGAATCAAAGTAATAAATCACAAATATTGATTCAAAAATCAATTCTAAAAATCAAGTTTTTTTAAATTTAAATGGAAAGTAGAATTTTAAATTTTTTATTTTTTTTTTTTTTTGTTATAGAAGAATTAATAATTAACTTATAATTGCAAAAACAGAGATTTTTTATAACATTGATATCGATTTTTATTTAACACATTTGAATTAAACACAATAAAATGATTTAACGCTTGAAAAACTTAAATCCAAATTTTAAAAATCTATCATTTTTGAAAACCTTCTCAATCTTCTCAAAATAAAAACATTCTCAATCGATCCGGATTCTATATATATATATATATATATATATATATATATATATATATATATATATATATATATATATATATATATATATATAATTAAATCTGCCCCCTCAAAACGACCCGCTATATCACATTTTCACGACTCGAACTCAAAAGAGATTTTATGCAAAATGACATTCCGGTGACTCAGACTCAAAAGAGATTTTATGCAAAACGACATTCCGGACAACTTTTTAGTTTTAGCCGAGACCCAAAACTATATGTCGACGACACTTTTAATAAAAATGAAGATTTTGACCTTGGGTTTTGACCCGTTATTACTCGATTTTAAAACTAGTAAGCCTCGCGACAAAGTAAAACGTTATTCTGAGCAACTTTCGTGTTTCGCCGGAAGGCCGAAACAGACTCGAAAGTGCTCAAAACGGGCGTTTAAATTCCTATCAGCAACTACGATTACCTAAATGTGCAAAATTTTTCCACTAAAAATGTATATCTCGTTTTAGCTTTAGTTTCTTCGTTATTAGGAGTTAGCAGCACCATTTTATGTTGAAACGATCGTCTAAGAAAACTTTATCATATTCTTCAATCAAAAATTAGATTTCGCCAAATCTCGACCTTCGTTTTCCGCGCTAAAGTTTCTGCCCAAAACTTACCCGTTACAAAGTGCGCCAAAACTCATTTTTGACCCAAAAACTTACTCACGGCACATCTAAAATGGCTTATAATTCACATTTAACTCGCTCAATCAATTTATAACAACAACTAACTAGACGACGCAAGATCTTATAGATTTCATCACATGCAACGAATTTAATCAAATCAAATGTGCGAAACAAACGAAACAAAATATAAAAGAAGGCTCACAATGCTTATTGTAGCAAGATCGGACTCGATAAATGAACACTCTTATTCCTTGTCCCTTTTAGCCATGACTTCGAGTACAACACCAACCCAAAACCAAAACCGAATCAACCTCAACTAAACTAAATCAACCTACAACTAATCTTGATATATATTCAAACAATCAAACAAACTCTTGTGTGCTTCCCTCTTGGTTCGAACCCACGACCAAACCCAAATACCCCCTCCAAATATTTTTATCAACCAAATACTTTCACTAAACCTTCTTATATTATTTCCCCACTAGTCTCATAACCCTTATTTAAATCAAAACCCACTAATCTTAACAAAACTCAACCATGCATAAACCATGGGTTAATAGACAAAGAAGTTACTATACTTTTCCAAAAAGTTCGCCTAAGTTACTCAACTTTCATTTTGTTCTCTTAGGTTACTGAACTTTTGATAAACATGCACCCCCATAATTTCAATGTTAATCCGAGCAACCTGGACGTATATTTTTAGGTATATTACGTAAATGTCATGTTTTTACAAGTGAAATGGATGGTTTACGTATATTTTTTTTTTTTTTTCTTTTTTTTATGCAAGCTTGAGTAACCCCAAATGTCATGTTTCATAAGTTTAGTAGCATAAGTGAACAAAATGAAAGTTTAGTAACTTAAGCGATCTTTTTGGGAAAATATAGTAACTTCTTTGTATAATAACCCCATAAACCTTAATGCATGTCTATTTTTCTTGCATTGATGATCTTAAATATACATTCCAAACAATATTAGATGACTAGAAAAATCAAAACACCAAAGGTGTTGGTGTTTGTGTTTCGTTCGAACTCAAAAAGAAAGAAGGAAAAGAAAACAATGTTCCAACTTAGTTCTTGATTGATCCAAACTATTTTTGAATGATGTTTGAGTAGATGTAAATGATCAAAATGTGTTGATGGTGTCTGTGTTTGGTATGTGTGTGCGATCGGTTTAGAGAGAACAAGGAGAGGAGAAAACAAAACTTTTGAAATATGGCTATTTACTTGTAAATAAAAAGAGATGACAAATCTTGGAAGTAACATGGAAATGATTATAAATCTTGAAAAATCAAATGGTTGAGTGTGTGGGTTCTTGTGTCCATAGCCGGCTATAGTAGGACTAGCATGTATTTTTATATATATTTTTTTCTTTTGTAAATCAATTACTTGTATTTTCTTTGTAACATTTAATTAAAAGTGACACTTAAGTAAAAACGTAAACGTTAAACGCGAGTTTGGCCAAGGTCAAGGAACAAAGACGACAAGATTCGAAAAATAATAATTTATGATCATAAAAAAATAATAACGAGGCGCGTCGTAGATTTTTACGATGCTTAAAACGATTAATGAACGCGCAGTCAAACGTTGACTCGCGAAACGTCAAAAATAAAATTTTCAAATTTCCGTTCGTATTAAAATACAAAAAATAATTATTCATGACAAATAGAATTTTAAATGTCGACGTTCGTTCACATGAAGTTGTAAAACTCAGGTTGTTACAAAATTCAAGGGATATACAACACTAGCATCTTCGGACCCATGAGATATTAGGGAACAAACGCTTGCATTTGTTTTTGTTGAAATAGGTAAGCTTGTGAACATGTTGGAACCGGATGAATGGATCAAAGATAGTGGTTGCTCTAAACATATGACCGGTAACAAAAGCCTATTCTCTACTCAAGCATACAACGGAGGTAACGTTGTTTTTGGAAGTAACTTAAAAGGAAAGATTCATGGAAAGGTCTTCGATCTCTACTGACTCTCTTACTATATCTAATGTAGAACACATAGATGACTTAGCATTTAACTTACTTAGTGTCGGTCAAATTTGTGACAATAAGTGTCAAGTCTTATTTACGGAAGAAGGTAGTGAAATAATTAAAGATGGTAAAATCATAGGAAACAGGATTAGGAAAAATGGTTTATACGCAATGAAATTAGAAAATAAGTCTCATGACAAATTATGTCTCGCCACGGTAGTGGATAATTCTACCTTATGGCATAGAAGACTTGGTCACGCAATATGCGTTTTAATTCAATCGTTGTTATCTAAGAATTAGTTAGAAAATTACTAAGTAAAATATGTATAACAATTTTTATGATGCTTGACAAAATTAGGAAACAAAGCTCGTGAAGTCATAAAGCTATAAAATTTGGTTTCCACTAAAAGATGTATAGAGGGGTGTTATATGGACTTATTTGGTCCATCAGCAATTAAAAGCTATGGAGGTAATCTATACACATTTGTTGTAGTAGATGATTATTCTAGGTATACATGGACTAGATTTTTAAAGACTAAAAATGAAGCTTTTTAGAAATTTGAAATATTAAGTAGAAAAATTCAAAACCAACTAGGTAGTTCTATAATAGTTATTAGAACGAAGCATGGTCGGGAATTTGATAATGAAGTACAATTCAGAGCTTATTGTGATGCACAAGGCATTACTCATGACTTCTCAGCTCCACGTACTTCATAATCAAATGGGGTAGTATAAAGAAAGAATAGGACCTTATAAGAGATGTCTATGACTATGCTTAATGAACAATCCATTCCACAAAAGTTTTGGTGTAATGTCGTTGATACGTCAACTTATATACTAAATAGAATATTAATTCGACCAATACTAGGAAAAACTCCTTATGAAATATTTAGAGGTAGGAAACCTTCTTTAGAATATTTTAAAGTATTTGGAAGCAAGTGCTTCATCTTGAATACTAAAGACTGATCCGTTCTGACTACACCTTAAAATATATAAATAATATAATAAAATATCAAATATATAGTAAGAATAGTCTAAAAGCAGAATCAATGACAAAAACAATAGAAAGTCGAAGAAAATCACTCACGTGACATCGATTCGATGAAAGTTCCACCCGCTACCAAATTATCACCATTGGTTGATGATGATGTTGGTGAAGAAGAATCCATTATAAAGAATACAAAAGTAGTAAATAATAATAATGAAGAAGATGAGTCAATAGAAGTTGACAAAATAGTTAACATTAAGGAATCCAAGAAACATCAACTAGATCAAGTCATAAGAAATCTTAATCAAAGAACCTTAAGGTCTCAAGCCCAAAATCATAGTAACTTCTTTTGTTTTATATCTACAATAGAACCCAAAAATGTCAATGAGGCATTAAAAGATAAAAGTTAGGTTGTAGCCATGTAAGAAGAACTAAATCAAGTTGTAGCTAATGATGTTTGGAAATTAGTCCCTTTACCTATAAGTCAATCGGTCATAGGAACAAAATGGGTCTTTAGAAATAAATTAGATGAATACGGTATAGTATCTAGAAATAAGGCTAGATTAGTAGCACAAGGATATAATCAACAAAAAGGTATAGATTATTATAGATAACATACCTCTGGTAAGCAAAGGTTAGAGTCAATTAGAATACTTCTTGCTATTGCTTGTGCAAATGATTTTAAATTATATCAAATAGATGTAAAAAGTGCTTTTCAAAACGGTTATATAAACGAAGAGGTTTATGTTGCTCAACCTCCGAGGTTCATTGATTTTCAAAAACCAAATTATATTTATAAACTTAAGAAGGCTTTGTATGGTCTTAAGCAAGCTCTCAAAGCTTGGTATGATAGACTACACACATTTTTGATAAAATACGAGTATTTAATAGGAATGTTCTATCATATACTTTTTACTAAGAAATCAAAGTCATATCTTATCATTATTCAAATATATGTCGACGACGTTATATTTGGTTCCACGAGTCAAAACTTGTGTGATGATTTTGCGAAAATCATGCATGACGAGTTTGAGATGAGTATGATGGGGGAGTTGAACTTCTTCTTGGGTCTTTAAATTAAACAAATGGAAGACGGAATATTTTTCAATCAATCCGAGTACATCAAGGAGATGTTAAAGAAGTTCGGGTTGGAAGATTCCAAATCAACCAAGACGCCGATGTCAATGGAGATTAAGCTCACTATGGACGATGAAGTCGACTCCGTGGATAGCTCTAAATATCGAGGTATGATTGGTAGTTTACTTTATTTAACCACAAGTAGGCCCGATATTATGTTTAGTGTTTGCTTATGTGCTCGTTTCCAAGAAAATCCTAAGACTACCCATTTAGAAGCCATTTAGCGTATATTTAGGAATATTAGAGGAACTAGTCACTTAGGATTATGGTATCCGAAAGGAACCGTAATAGAAACTATAGTTTATGCCAACTCCAACCACGCAGGCGATTACATTGATCGCAAAAGCACTAGTGGCGTTTCTATGTTCATGGGGTGTTGTTTGACATCTTGGTTCGCTAAGAAACAAACGGCCCTTGCTATCTCCACGACTAAAGCCGAATACGTCTTCGCCGGGAAGGCATGTCAACAAGCACTATGGATGAAACAAGCTCTCATCGACCATGGCATACGCCTCAATGACGTTCCGATTATGTGCGACAATAAATGCGCTATCGACTTAAGTAAAAACCCCGTACAATACTTTAGAACTAAACATATAGAAATCTGTCACCACTTTCTATGCGATAACGTCCAAAAGGGCAACATCTCGATCGAGAAAGTTTCATTTGAGGATAATATAGCCGATATATTTACTAAGCCCTTAAAATGTGAAGTATTTAATTATTTAAGATTAGGATTAGGAATGATGGAACTTATCATGGATAGTGATTCTTCATCATCTCAAAAATAATCGTAAGCGGAAATTTTATGAAGTAATTAATCATTATTCAAAAGATGTTAATTCTCATTACAAGCTCTAATTACAAAACTTCCGATCATGAACATAATCGAGATTAGAATTTTACTAGATAAAGAAAAATATCTATAAAACTGACCATAAGAGATATTTTCAAAATCTACATGTATGTCAATACATGCAATAATAAAATCGATTGAAAAAAGACTAAAAAAATAATCCTCGAATAGCAACACACACTGTGTTGAGCGCTGTTTTGTTGAGTCTTAAATGTTCATAAATAATTGTGTTATTAGTAATGGTCAAAGTTATGCTAAAAGATAGCACACTCCTAGTAGGATCGACTACGTTGAAATTCCATCAGAAAATTCACGACAAGTTGCACGGTTCACTCAAAACTTAGACGTCGACTCCAAAAATTATTCACATACTCCAAATAGTAAATATAAGACACTCCAATTGCCAAAAACACAACTCCTTATCTCAATTTGCTTAAAAATCAACTCTGTTCATATTTTTGGACACATGCGGATCACGAATCTACCATATGAAGATCCGTACATTGTTTAGGTTGACCCGTAAGTCTCAGAACGCGGGTAAATAACAGATTTTGAACAAATTAGGACCACTTATATTATTATCCAAACACACCCACGAACCAAAACACAAAAACCCTCCAAATTAAATCATAATTAGAGATAATTGGAGCAAGTAATCACAAAGATCATCAAAAAATAATCAATCTAAGACTACTATTGTAAGTGATTTCATCTTATTTTCTTCCTAATTTTGTGTCTAGGGTTTTAATTTTGCTTCATTTAAATAATTTGGGAATTTTAATTTTTCATACAATTTTCGCATGCACATAAGAAATAGATATAGCAAAGTATAAACTAAATATCTACATAGAAAACGAAATTGAAGCGATTCTGCAAACAAGTGTTATTTAACTACATTATTAATAAACAAGTAAAAACATTTTATTCATGCATTGGGTCTCATGAATGTATACATGAGGTGCTTAATTCATAAGCATTTTTCGTTTCATTCATCTAGAGCCATATCAAACATAGGTTATGCATTAAGGTTTGCTTATTACTAGTATTATCGTTATTTTTTCTTTTGTTTAAGTCAAGCAAATCGCACACCCATATCAAGTCCATATAGACATACACTTAGAGTTCACACTATATTTCTATTTTTCGCTCATTAAGTCATTGTCATTTATCTATAGGTGAAATCACAACATACATTAATCAAATGGATTACAAACAAACTAAAGAATATCTACCTAGAGTCCATCGTTCAAGACAGATGAATGAAGAACTTAGTGAGTCTTACCGTACTCTTGAAAAACGCCTCTTCCATGAAGGAAGAATCATTACTCCATCTTTCATTACTGAAAACAACATGCTTCCATTCATTCAAGCTATAGGCCTCGAGCCGTTTATCACTCTTAACGAACCCATATGTCCTAGGTTTGTAGTTGAATTCTACTTAGCCATTGAAGTTTAAAGAGATCGGAGGAGGACGTCTTTAACATTGAGTTCCAAGCTTAGTCAACTTACCTTTAGATAACTTCATCTCAACTCTTCCGAATCCTTCAAAACTCCATATGCTCTAGCAACACTTTTACAAAACTAAATGTCACTAAATTCTCTTGATGAACATAGAACCCCATCGCAGTTTCTTTAGCCCCAAAACATGACCTTGCCAAAAAAGAATCAAATCACCACTCCTAAACCACTCAAACACAACTTCTTTAGAGAATCCAACAAACCCACTAGACCGAAATTTGTCTTACTTTAGAGGATGGGAACTTTTCTTTAGGGAAAATTTCTTTTGCTCCCTTGGTAAGAGAAATAAAGTAAACGCATGTAATGCATACATGCTTTACTACTTAACCATCAAAAGAAACTTTAACTTCACTTCGATGCTTATTTATCGAATAGAGGAAGCCAAAAACAAACAAGATGGTCCCATGCCATTTGCCATGCTTTTGACTTGTCTTTTTAATCACATCCTCTAAACAAACCCTCAAGCCATTGTCCCATCCGCTAGGTTAACATTCCATGAACATGTCATGGACCCTCTAGACATTTCAAGGAATCATAGCAAAGAAAAGGGAAAGAAAATTGCCTCTCCTTCTGTCACCTCCTCTTCATCTTCATCATCCGATGACAATGAAGCACCATCCTTTCTCGAGTTCTATGATGAACTATCCGACAATAAGGATCTAACCCAAGCCCAACGAGAAAAAAGAGAAATGTTTAAATGCTTGAACCGCTATGTTGGCGCCATCACCAAGTACTTGGAGAAACAAAAATGATCATGCTTGTGTTATGCCCATATGTTCTTGTGGCATGTGGTAAGTTGCATCTTTGGTTATGAATTCTATATTAGGATATTGTTGAATTGAAAACTTTGATCTATGTTGAAACTACATACTCACTTTATCTTGCTATGATTTTATGGATATTCTTATCATGTTAATAATATTTGGTGGTAGATAATAATGTTTGCATGATAATTTGTTTTGAGTTTTGAGTACAAAATGCAGTTCTTGTCGTTTTTGTTGAATGCCTGCCAACCAACTGAATCCTCCAAATGGTAGATCTGTACATCTGCTTTGGGGGATCCGATGGTCACCCCATCCAGTCGCCAAAATTTAAAATTCTTGATTTTTACTTTCTACTTTAACTTATAACCATGCAATAGTGATAACTGATGTGCATTTTAAACTTAGATATAACATGTTCTTCCATATAATCCAAGACTCATTATTAACAACCCACTTCACCACTTTTACCTTATAATCATCACCCTCAAACACCATTTTCTTCACACCTTCTCCACATTTCTTATATACAACCTTACTAGTTCATCACCATGACTAGTTCATCCAAAACAAATTCATCAAACTTTAAAAGAAAAACTGCAAGAATGAGTGTCAAGTATCCAACCTATGTTAACCTCACATCCTCAAGCGAGGAACAACCAAATGAGAGAACTCCTTCACCTCCTCCTAGAAATAAATCCCTCTCACCACCACAAGCTCCATCAAAATGCATCTCTAGCAAAAGCACACACTACCTCATCATCATCACCGAGTGAGTCTCCGATACCAACTCACGTTGCACCTCCACTTAAACCTTATTTTGTCATTCTGATAAAACAAGAACCTCAAGAACTTCCTCCACTACATATGTCACCAAATAACCCTTATGTATCAACGATGGACAATTGGCCATCGGGCCCCTCTAATCCATCTCCACCACCACGTGTCTCACGACCACCTCCTGGTTTTCCAAATCCACCACACGGATTTGAACCACTACCATCAACCCAACCATTGTTTATTAAAATTAACAACAATATACCTCATCTCCACAACAATGCACCTCCACTTGAAAACATTCATCATCCACCACCAAATCTTAGAAATCAAGATTTTCCCAATCCTCTAAACATTTTAGATTTTGTTTATCCAAATGACATGCCTCACCTCCACAACATGTTTTGTCAATGTTGTAGTACCACAAGGCATGAAATCCAAATGCTCTGAAACTGTGTCAACTACATGTTCTCATACATCCGACACCACCTCGATCCCTCATCAAACCCACCTTACTTTCCGCACTAGCCTCTTAGAAATCTCACCTCACCCCTTGAATTATATGGGAAAATGATATTTATCCTAAGATTTAGGATCTTTAATTGTTTTCTTTTTTAGTTTAAGCTTATTGTGTAATGGCTTTTACGCCAAATTTTATGTTTTATCCCTTATAATGGATTTAACATTATTTTCTTTTGTTGTGTTGATGATGGATGTTTAAGTTGCAATAAAAATATATGTCCTCTAAGTAGTTGTCCAGTCTATAAATTTCTTGTCTACTAACTTTGTTTTGTAGAACACATCCATAGCTCGATTCCTTGGTGCCCCAAGCAAGGGGAGTACTTGCAATTTAATCGTTATTTTTTTACTTTGCATTCGTAACCAAGTGACTTAGCATTCGTCAAAAACAAGACTTGCAAGGACCGCCTCTACAACCCTTTTTGCTTCGACAAAACGGGGGAGAAAAAAATATAAATTCATCTACTAAATACTTATTTAGTAACTTTTAAATAAGCATGAGTTTATATTTTGTCATCATCAAAACGGGGGAGATTGTTAATACAAAATATTCAAAGCAAAATGATATATATACTAAATGATCTCAAGTATTAATACATAAAAAAATAAATGTCATACTACGTAAAAGTTTACGTAAACAAGTTATTTAGTCAAAAGTTTACTTGACGACGATAAATCACTTAAGGTATGAATATGGAATTATTAAACGTAGTTAATGATCAAAGAAAATTATTATCATTTGCATAAAACTTTTCTAATCAAATGATTTAATTAACACATGATTAATTATAAGCTAGTTATATTAATCATGTAAGACAAAATAAGATTAACCATAAGTGGAAACAATCTTTCTAAATCTTTCCAAATCTAGAAAATCTTTCCTTATTGGTGATAAGAAATATTTTGTTCTAGAAGAATCTAATAAACGAGTTTTATTAAGCACAAAACAATATTTTGTATAGATTTTGGGTTAATCACAAAATGATAAATCCTGTCCCAGCTCCACCTACGGATCCACCTAATACACGGGACGGATCCAGCATATGGTGGATCCGTGAGTCGCACGGACCAGCTGTCTGGGACAGATTTGAATTTCAAAGGCTTGCCTATAAATAGCAACCTTAAGCTTTCATTTTAAACAACTCTTGACAAATATTTTTCACATACATCTTTTATCTTTTATATTCTTTGATTGTTATACTTTAATCCATTACAAGTGATCAACTCATTCTACTCTATAGTGAAGAACACTTACGAAGACGTCAAACTTCAAGTGTTAATAGTTTAGTTGTGTCATCACATTTGTGATAATCATTCATCTTGTATATCTTGTGTTGTGTGTTGTGTGTTGTGTGTTGTGTGTATCACATGTGTATGATAGGTTAGTATTTAGGCCACAAAATACATAGTGTGTTAGATTGGTTCTATCTTGAAGTAGAACTCGGTATTTAGCTTAGTACCAGAAAAAGTGTAAGCGACGTGTACGGTTTTTTCCGCCTAAAGGGAGCTTGTTGACATAGTGAAGATAACTCTCAAGTTGGGTACTTGGGGAGTAGAGTAGGGCGAAGAGGCGTTTCATAGCCGAACCACTATAAATCATTGTGTCATCGGTTTTATCTTTCTTATCTTTACTTGTTCATATTTTGTAGATTACTTATTTACTTATTGCATTGCTATCATATACACTTGTGTATATCTCTCGAGTTCACATAAGATGATAATCTAAGTTTTAATTTTAAAATGGTAAAAACTATTCAACCCCCCTTCTAGTTTCCACAAAGTAGAAGCACGTAAGGATCACATACTGGTTATAGACCAGTGATGAGGTGTCATTTTATACACTATTTCAGGGTCATTTAACCCCTTAAATCATGCAAATATGCCCTGATTATGTGCTTAATCATTTGTTTTTAGGTTTTTAGCACTTGGATGGAATTTGGAGGAAATACACGTAACTTGGGCTCATTTGGAGAAGAAACGGACAAGAATACGACTCTACACCAAGAACCATGAAGAATTATTCACTCAGAGCCTGGAGACGGCGTCGCAACCATAAAGCGACGACGTCATGATATTCATGGTGACGGCATCAGAGATTCAATGACGACGTCAGGACGTGGCCGACTTAAAGTGGATATAGAACCATCTACGTGTGGGGGGGGGGGGGGGGGGGGGGGGGTGGGGGGGGGGGGGGGGGGGGGGGGGGGGGGGGGGGGGGGGGGGGGGGGGGGGGGGGGGGGGGGGGGGGGAGGCATGCGTCCAGGAGTACAAAGCGACGTCGTCGCAGCAATATCTTTATATATACAAAACTAATTTTAGGGTTTTAAGTGTGCGACTTTGTATAACTTTAGGGAGATGAACCCTAGCCTATGTAGCAGCTTCATAGGTCTTTTTTTAGGGCCTTAAAACCCTATTGTACTACCTTGGATCCATGTTTTAATTCAAGTAAGGTTATTTATCATTAATCATTCAATATGTTTATGTGTTGTGTGATTGATTTATCTTCTTGCTTTCATTATAACATGCAAGGCTAAACCCTCCTTTGTATTTACTTATGATTGCATGAAAGTCAGATTATGGATCCTATTATTGTTGCTTCTTGTTGATGAATGTGCGCGGTAGGCTTTAGAAAACTAGCTTTTGTCTATATCGCTGTAGATACGTCTAGGGAAACGCGAGTGCGTAGAAAGGATACTATCGGGTAACAGTCTTTATACTACCTTACCCCCTTATATGGCTGATCCCTCTTTAGATATTTCACACGCATTTAATATACTTTTAGGGGCCTTGTAATAGTCTTCAAACCACCTTACTTGTGTGTTGCCCTAACGGAATATTAAATAGATAGCATGTTTGTGTAATCCGTTCATGACCTAGGAAATACTTACACAAATCATCACAAGTGTGACAAGGCAGCAGGATTAGGAGAAGCAATCTGATAAGTAGTGCATGATTAAGTAAATACATCTAATTATCATAAAGTTATCACTAGTAGTTTAGATATTAATTAGTTTAGTAATTAGTTAAACAACCTAATCTCTTAAACCATAGATTTACCTGCTTTCTATAAAATATAAAAACACAAAAATAATCTTCTCTCAACCCCTAGAATTCTATTAGACCGTGATCAAGCCTTCCCAACCTATTCCCTTAGAGAACGATAACAACTCCCGAGTCTTGCCTATACTACTACTATAACGGTTAGGTACTCTGTCTAGGGAGTAAAACTTCGTGTAGAAGTCCTATGACGATCGCATCAAGTTTTTGGCACAGCTGCATGGGGAATAGTTAGGTTTTGATCATAGTTTAACTTAGTTCTACTCGCCTGAATCCTTTCAAGTGAGAATTTAATTTTGTATATTAGCTTTCTTGTAGTCTATCTTTTCTTTGTGTTATCTGTTTCGTAATCCATTCTCGTCAACCACCATAGGAGACGAGAATCCTATCCGTACTCTTGGAGACTACTCCAAACCTAGCCACGAAAGCTACATGAATACCATTGAGCTCCCCGTAGGGAACAACGTGGTACCTCTTCAATCCGACACCATCCGGTTGGTGCAAAACTGATGCTCATTCCACGGACTTCGGTTCGAGGATCCAAACCAACACCTCAAGGATTTCCTAAAACTTGTGGACTCACTTGACCTTGACGGTGCAAACAGGGAAAGAACACGCCTGCGTTTATTTTAAATTTCCCTTCGCGATCAAGCTAGCAATTGGCTTGAACGGCTTCCAGCCAATGTTCTGAAAGTCTTAAGGCGTACTAAGGCGCAAAGGGGGTCAATAAGCCTTGAGGTGAGGCGCATACCAAAGCGCGGGATTCATAAATATGAGGCGCACTAAATACACTAATTTTTTATGACATATGTCACACTTTTATGCGGATTGAATAAAACAAAATAAATTTTGAGATACTTAATAGTTAATACATCTAACAAAGCTCACATTTAAACCAAAAAGATTAAGCAAACAAGTGAAGCAACGTATCAATATTCAAGCATAATGCCACATTGTCATGATAATATTTCACAAAGAAACTACTTGATGAAACAAATTAAGAGACTTCAATCTAAGTCGTCAAATTCCTCATCGTCATCATCATCTTCAAATGTGTATCGCTCCTTATTGTGATCAGATTCATGATCCTTGACATCTTCTTGTTTAGTTTCACTATTCTCTAAAACCACAATGTCATCATCTTTATCCAAAGGTTTTGTCTAGTACTAGACCCTCCCCTTTCCTTTACCCTTGAGCTTGAACTAGCATAACTAATATGTGTTTAATCACATATCAATTTACCTTATTAAAATGAGCTTAAATGACCAATAATACAGAAAAATGCATTGTATATGTTTGTTTTATGTATTGTATCTTGCAGGTAACAGATATTCAATAAAGGGACAAAAATAAAGCAAAACGGACAAAACCGAGCACGAGAATGGAAAGAGCGCGAGAAAACAAAGCCGAAGGCGTATTTATCTTTAATGGGCCAACCCGTACCAATTTTATTAGGCCGGGTCAGCCCATTAAGATTCATACCTTATTGCATAAACCTAAATCCATTTACCAAGTCTAGAAACCCATTTATAAATTTAAAGTCCAAATCCATTTACCCAAGCCCAAATTAATAAGTCAAAGCCCAACCCCTGGTCAAGTCAAACACAGATATACACTATGGGTCAAGTTACTATTTATCTTCACTCCTTCCCTCCCATTTACAGAGCACACAAGAAAACAAGGTAAATATCTCACTCGCTCTATTATTTTTAGAATCCCTGACACGTCTGACATATACTTGACACGTTGGCAATCCTAAACAATAGTATTGGTTGTTGATGCGTGGAAGTGATCCAAGGGACGGATGGAAGATTGATATAATTCAAGGGTTAGGATTAAATGCAAAGGACGCTCCTCACACCTAGAAGCTTCTTCTTCAATCTATAAATAGAAGAGGAGATCACACAGAGGAGATTATCTAGGATAGGAGTAGTGTAATGTAATTTAGGAGTAGTATAAATCAGCTTATTTTATGCTTATTGTACCTTTTATCCAGCTTAATGTAATACTCTTTTAATTAATAAAAAGCAATTCTTATTTTAAGACATTTGTGTTCTTTTAATTCAGTTTTCTTATATGCAATTTACTTAAATTTCTCAATAAGCTAAAATATGTTCTCCTGCCTTCTTTAAGCTCAAATAAGTCTCTAAACTTATTTTAGCCTTTTGTTCCATTTTTAAAGTTAATGGAGTTACAGTTTTATGTTTTGAGTTCTTTGGATGATAAACAAAAAGGGATGGCTTAGGCTTACTTACCACTTATCTCTGATAAGCTGAGCTATATTGATAAGCTCTTTGACAATTCTGTCCTTTTTAAGTAAAAGGACAGGATACTTTACTTATGTTTACTTTATTTAGCTTATTATCTGTCCAGCTTATTTTCTGCTTTTTAGCTTATTTTCTTGTTCATTGCTTATTGTCTAGTGCTTATTTTGTCTTATTAAAGCTTATTATGTCTGAATAATTTAGATATTTGATTAGTTTCAGTTTAAATCTAGTTATGAGTATTTGTCTATTTTTTTAGTAAATTGTGCTTATTCAGTTTCAGCTTATTTCTAAAGATCATTTTTAGATTAGATTGTGCTCTTTAGTCTTATTTTGCTTATTTGATAATATGTCTTCATAATTTGTGTGCTAATTAAGTCTGTTTAAGCTTAATATTTGATTTTTAAATCTTAAAGGGGTGTTTGGCACAAGCAGTTTTAACTTAGTTAAAACTGCTTGTATTGCTTTTGGTCATTAGGACAGGTTTAGCTAGCTTAAATTAAGACTTAGGGATAGTTTTAGTAAGTTTAGTATTGGTTTAACTTTTAGAATTCTATTGTCAAAAATGGTCATGAGATTTTAAGGCTTTAAGGGGTGTTTATGCAGCTTATTTAAGGTCAAGTTATAGCTTAATTTAGGTTAGATTTTGTTGGATTTAGCTTATCACATGATAAGTTACATCTGTTTTTAGATTTTAACTATTCCTTTTAGCTTATGTGTCCTAAAAGTTTTCCTAAAATCTATCATAAGCACTTTTTAGGTTCTGTCTTAATCTGCTAAGTTAATGCCTTTCAAAGTTTTAGCTTATTCTTTTTTCTTATTTTCTTGTCCTTAGAGCTTATTAGGGCGAGTTTATTATTCTGTTTCATCTTATTTGATTTACCTATTGCTTATTAAGTCAAAAAGCCTAAAATAGTTTTAGCTTAAATCTTTAAAAAGCCAACAATCAATAGGGTAGTCTGCCATTTTCTTTCCCCTTTTTCAGCTCATTTCCTTAAATGTTTAGATCATTTCTTTGCTTATTTGAGTCATTAGCTTAGAGTACTCTATCTGTTTTCAACTTTTTAGCTTTTTTACTTTAGCTTATTATGCTTTTATCGTTGTTTAAAAACTGTCAAAAGTCCCTTAAAGCTTCTGTCTTAGTATTCTGTCTTAATGATTTTAGATGTTTTTAAGCTTGTTGCATTTGATTATTCCTAGTTGTTTTAGCTTATTAAGTTTAGGTTTATATTTGTTTTAAGCTTTTTCAGTTTACCTTAGCTTATTAAGTCCAAAACACTAATCAAGTTTTAGTTAAATAGTCACGTTAGCTTTTAAGCTAACCATCACTTTGAATCAGCTTTTTCTAGCTTATTTTTAAGGTTTTTCAAAAAGTCCCTTTATTAAAGTTTCTTTAATTTTCTTTTACTTTAGCTTTTTCAAAAAGAAAATAAAAAAAAATTTGTTACAAAAAGGAAGGTCACAGGACTCGAACCTGTGACCTCTCCTTCATACACACACGCACTCTACCACTGCCCTGGGGTCTTTTTCGTGTATGCATTTGCACAATTTTAGTGTTATAGTCTTTTTAGTTATAGCTTATCAGCTTATTTGATTTTTCGTGGCTTATCTGTTTTAGCTTATTTGTTCTTTTCTCTTTATAAACCTCAGATTTAGTTTAAAGTATTTTTATAAATTTTCTAAAAAAATTTAGGATTAAGTTTTATATTTTTAATTTCACTTTTAGTATTATTTAGTTTAAAAAAATAGTTTTAAATAGTTTAAAGATTCAAAAAAATATTTTTTGTTTTTATAAAATTATTTTAATGCATTTTAGTTTAAGTAAGTTGCATTTTGAGTTTTAAGAGTTTAATTTGATAATATTTTGTTTCCCCGTTAGTCCGTTAGTCGTTAAGTGTTTAATTTGTCGTTATATTTTAATTTTGTCTTAATTTTTAGTTTCCATTTGCGTTTTTAGGTTTAGAATCTAAACTCAAATCTTTAATGATAATCAAGCTCAATTCCTGACACAAACGTGAATTTCCATTCACCTCTCACCGAGGAGAACGATACCCGTGTTGATTACTTATTATTCTTTCTTAAGAATAATTTGTATGATACTTTGCTTACGTATATGTATTTTGTATATTATATATATTATATATATTTGAGGGTTATTTGTTTGATACGTATAAAAAAAGATCATCAAAATGGCGCCGCTGCTGGGGAGAGGTGTAGCTATTTTTACGGGATTGTTTGTATTCGAGCCTTGAAGATCCTTTCCCTGTGAAAGTTTTTGGTTTATTTTATATTAAAAATACAAAAATATTTTACACTTCTATTATTATTTTCTTTTATTAACCGTTTGTTAATTTTTGTTTCGTCTCATCTTTAGTTAACAAACTATAAGAGAGGTATAAGGAGGGTCGATCCTACGAACTTCGACCCGAAAGGAGAAGGTTGTTAAAAGCTTCGCGCTTACCGGCTCCTTCGCTTCTTTGTGCGTTTTCTAGAGAGCTACCGTGCACTTTTGACTTTCGGTTACCAAAAATATTTTTCTTTCTTATTTTTATTATTTCTTTTTCTTATGTATTATTTGAAAAATCTATAAATATTCTTCTCTATCCTCTTATTCGTTTAATTCTTATTCTTTTAACCTTCTTATCCGATAATTCTTCAACATGTCTTGGTTTTCAAGATGCTCGTGGTGTGGAGGTCCGTTTAGCGATGGAATTGTCGGCATTGTACAAATGTAAATTTTGGAGACGAATTTTGTCCGTAACCCCGATTCTATTTCTAATGATGAAACACCTGAATTTTCTTACCCGCCTTCACAACCCCGAACGTCTTTGTTCGACCAATTTCATTGTTTTCATTGTGGAGATCCGGTAGAAGAAGATGTACGTTGTCAACGGTGTACTTGCAAGTGGTGTGGATATGCTCTTAGAGATGGATCTTGTTGGATTTGCCTTTCAAGAGATGAAAATTCATCAATTGATGCTCCTAAATCTTTCAATGATCTTCCAAATGATTTTACCCACCCTCCACAACCCCAGTACGATACATACTCGTGCGAGTCATGTGGAAATGATTCTCACTATGGTTATGATTGTCCACCACGGTTCCCGTTTGTCTATGAGCAGGAACCGAGTTACAATCAAAACTATGGTGATAATTATTATCCACAAAATTCACCAAGTTGTCCACAATAATACTTTTGTTGTGAAAACTGTGAGGGTCCTCATGAAAGTTTTCAATGTCAACCGACGAATCATAACTATTTTGAGCCTAACTATTCTGGTTTTGACCAACCCTTGCAGTATTCCATCAATCATCAGCCTCCGAGTATTCAAGAGAACCTTAATCAGCCAAAAGATGTAGTGAAACTACTTCAAATGTGCAATCATTTTATGAAATTTACTTCAACAAAAAGCAGAGGCTAGCAATACGATCAATCACCTCTTCAAGAAATGGTATCTAATATCTGGAGATCTAAAGCAGACATTATTAGATAAACTGTTAAGTTAAGTAATGGCTTCATATGAAAGAATAATCGTAATTAAAAATAGATACTTTTTTAGAAAGGAATGTGAAAGTATGATTGTTGAGGTTAATGGTAAATTCAATGGAATGAGTATTGAGATTAATAATAGAAAGAACTTCAGCATCGAGAGCAGGCGGCTAAACTTAGTACTTATACTACCGAGCCTTCGCGACGTTTCAATTCTTTTTATGATAACTATGATTACGAGGAGAGTACTATTCCTTTAAATGAAATTGATTCTCAAATACCTCCGTCTTTTGTAATCACACCCGTTTTACCAACTTTGGAACCCGAGGACTCTCTCATCATAAGGAATAAGGAGCTTAGCACTATTCCGGAAAAGGAATCAGACGAATTCATAAAGTCTAGTGTTGAGGACCTTGTTCCAATCCCAAGCGAGTTTAAGGATACATCCGAGAGTAATAGTGATTGTGATATACCTTCGTGTGATGATTTCTCTCCCATTAATGTTTATGAGGAAAAATTCATGACTTTCTCTAACCCTCTCTTCGATTCAAATGATGATTCTACCTCTCGTGATGATGAGTCACTATCCGATGAGGACGTTCTGGAAGAAAATGTTAAAATTTACTCGAACCCTCTTTTCGAATTCGATGATGAATATTTATCTAGTGACGTAAATCCTCTTTTTGATGAAGTGTTAGAGAACATCGAGAGTAAGGAATCTTATGTCTCTAACTTTGATGAGCCGGCTTTGCTTGTCACACCTCTTTCTGACTTTAATGAGGATGAATATTTCAACCCAGGTGGCGACGTTGATGAGATTGAGTTTCTACTTCACCGAGATCCGTCTACTCCTAAGATAAGTGTTGCTTCCATTCTTGAGAGGTTCACCGATGAACCACCTTTCGAAGAGAATGATGATTTATTTGATTTGGAATCTAAAGATAATGAATGAAAGAAGATTTTGTACGATGCTTCAATTGATGATTTGATGACCAAGGACAAAATTTTCGACCCCGGCATTCCGGAGAAATTTTTTTCTCTAACATATATGAAATTACCCTTTGAGGATCGCCATTATCTTTCCTTCACATATGTTATCCGAATTTTTCTTCCTTATTTCACCTATCCGGTGGAATCTCCTTTTCTTCTCTCCTCCGGGAGTGAGGATACTATTTTTGACCCCGACATCTTCGCTTTTCATTTTTCTTCTCTAGAACCGGTGGCATCTCATCGGAGTGGAACTTTCATGTGCTTCAATGTTTATCTAAACATCTTGAATGGAAGTCCGATGGAGATTTGCTCTTCCACATGTTTCGTCCCTAATATCACGATGATATGGGGAGAGTCAAGCTAGAGACTCGCACAAAAACAAGCGCTTCTCGGGAGGCAACCCGTGTCTTTTCTTCTTTCTATTTTCTTAATAAATAAGTGTGTGATTTTATAGCCCAAGTGTGGGGGCGTGCTTCTTTCTTTGGTGTGTGGTACCGTTTTTGCAGGATTCCTTAAGATCGTGAAGACCCGTGCTTGTTTTCAATCCTCCAATCATCCGGTCTTCGATCTTCTGCTTATTTTGGAATCCTCAATCCTGATCATGTATATATATTGTGTTTCCCCTTTCATATTTAGAATTTTTTGCATTTGCCTTTTTCGTTCCTAATTGTGGGGGTAAAACCCGATGCTTTTGAACATTGAGGCCAATGTTCCATTCTAAGTGTGGGGGAGATTTTTGCTGAAATATGATCTTACCTATGCCTATATGTGTTCCTACGCAACCTCATTTTGACCAAAATTTTAATTTTTTTATTGTTTTATTATAATATATATATATATATATATAATATTAAAAAAATATAATAATAATAATAAAAAAAATGAAAAAATGATGAAAATATAAAAATATATAAATAAGTAGGTCTGTAGAATTAGATAGCTTTTGACTTGACCGAGTTTTAAACTCTAGCTTTCCCCTTAGCTTTCGAGACTTAGCTTTTGCTTAACTTTAAAATTTTGCAAAGAACGAAAAATGATAGAGTTAAATATAAGTTAGATGCTAAGCGTGGAGTAGTTGGATCTCTTTAGAGCTCATAGAGGTTAATTGTGGCTTTTTGCTCCCACCAGCTTAATAAACGTTATATAATTGTTAAATAAATAAAGTTACTTTGGTTTTTGCGATTTTTAGTTTAAATCCCTTCGTAGAGATTCCTTCTGGTGAAAGTAAGGTACACATCGAGGTTTTGTCAGTGTTGTGGGGAAATAGACCACTGCCTCTTGCCGACTCACAACCGATGCGGCAGTTGTTAAAAGACCACAGGACTTGAAATTTGGCTAATAATAATAATAATAATTATGTGATAAATCGAAGCCGAAATAAGACTTCTGGATCATGGTCGACTCGCATACTGATGTGATAGTCGTTTAAAGGGTGGAGGTAATAATAATAATAATAACTGTGGGCTGATAAAAGTTTACTGCCTCTTGCCGGCTCACAACCGATGTGGCAGTCTTCAAAAGAAGGCCCATAGTAAGAATAATAATCTGAGACTGATAAAAGTTTGCTGCATCTTGCCGGCTCACAACCGATGTTGCAGCCTTCAAAAAGGTCGAGGATCTCCGAGGTCGAAATAAGACTCCTGGACCATGGTCGGCTCGCATACCGATGTGGCAGTTGTTTAAAGGACCGAGGGATAATAATGTTGCAATAATAATAATAAAGCCAAATTTCGACTCTGGGGTTATCTAAATAAAGCCTCCGTCTCTGGACTCGTAGTTGAGTTGTTTCGGATGAAATAAAAAGGATAACCCCTAAATCATGCGAATTTAGAACCTTAATGTGGACCTTATTCTCACCATATCGTCTCTTTAGGAAAGGATCAAACTAATTGTGGTCTAAACCGGGTTTATTTTATATGAATAAGACTTTAATTTATTTGTCACCAATAATAATAATAATAAAAATCTTTAGAGGAATTAGGAATAAGGGAGCGAAAAGTTAAGTTTTTACTTACACAATTAGCATTTATGAGTAGTGTTAGCATCTAATCTTATATTTGGTTGTGATTTCGGTTAGAGGAATTAGGAATAAGGGAGCGAAAAGTTAAGTTTTTACTTACACAATTAGCATTTATGAGTAGTGTTAGCATCTAATCTTATATTTGGTTGTGATTTCGTTTTAAGCTTGTTTTGAGGATTGTGAAAAGTCAAGGATGACTAACTCCCGTTCTTAAAGCCTTTTAAAATAAATTTTATCTTTTATTTTAAATAAATGGTTAAAACGGGGGTGCTTGCAAATTAAATGATTTTTGAACCCTTTTAATGGACATTTTCTGTTCTTGTTTGATTGTGAGGGGTCATAAGTTAAAGGGGGATTAAATTATTTATTTCCGGGCTTGTTTAATAAACATTGCGTGTGGGACCAACAATCGCTTAGTGTGGGGGAGTTTGATGTGTGCTAAAACACACATCCTTTCTACCTCGTAAAACACTATTAATCGGAAAAAAAAAACTAAAATATGCTTAATTATGTTGCAAATATGTTTGTTTGGTATTTTTATGTCTTGCAGGTAAAACGGATTGAAAACAATGCAAAAACGGGTATTTGCGAGTTCGGTTCGATCAAGAGTGCTTATTATTCAAAATCAAGACAAAGTCGTGAAAAGTCCCCGAGCATGCCATTGGAAAGAGCACGGAAATACGAGTCCAACGGTGCCCTCGGATCTTATTGGGCCAGCCCGCAACCCATTTAAATGGGCCGGGCCAGCCCATTATTATTTAGTCCATTACAAGCCCAATTCATAAAGAATTAAATATGTTATGATTATTATATGCTGACATCACCTGCACATGTTGCCTAATTAATTCCAAATGGGGTCACGTGATGAAGCACTACCAATTTTTGTAGGCAAATGGGAGCTTGACGCGTGGCATGTCAAATTCTCTTCTCATTTCAATTATTACAAATGATCCAACAGACGAAATGAAGTGCGTTTGATTTAAGCGAATAAATGGCCACGTGGCGATCAAGTACCGGCTGGATCTATTTCTTTTTTTTCTGTCAATCCGAGGTTACTCATTCCAAGCTTCATGATTGGATAATAATTAACTAATGATTGGAGGCTAATTTACAAAAACGCCCCCTCACTCCCTATAAATAAAACCGCTCCCCTCTATTTTTCATCACTTAGGAAATTTTAGTTTTTAGTTTAGCTTTTTAATTTTTAGCTTATTATTGTTTAGGATTAGCTTATCTCTCATTTCTGGCTTTTTGTACTCAGCTTATTTCGCAAGCTTATTCAAATATTGTAATAAGAATGGTTTCAGTTTAATGATAATCACTGTTTGCTTAATTTTGTTGCTTATTTGTTCGATCTATTATTTCGCTTGTGTGCTTATTCAATAAGCTGTATTTTCGAGCTTATTCTCTCAGCTTAATAGTATCAAAACTCCTAAAAAGCTCTGAGATAGTCTCCTACAAGCTTTCCAAAGCTTATACGATTGTATCTTTTAGCTTTCAAGGAATTTCGTTGTAATAAGCTCAAATAAGCTCAGATATAGCTTATTGTCGTGCTTAATTCATTTTTGAGTTATTAGAAGCTCTTATTATATGATAAAATAAGTTTCTAAATAGCTTATTTCATTTCATTTAAGCTTTTATCATCTAGACAAGTTTTCATTAGCTTATTGGCTTTTTCGTTTTGTGTTTTGAGTAATTTAAATGCTTTTAGCTAATGCAAATTCCTTGTTGCTGTTTTTCGGTTGCTTATTGATGTGGATGAGTGCTTATTTCGTTTGCGTATTAGCTTATTAAATAGTTTTGGTTAGATCTCGTTTCTAGCTTAATATAGTTTAGCTTATTGCCTTGGTTTTAAAGTTTCACTAATTCTAAACGCTTATTTCGTTATTAAAATGGCTCATCTAGTATTCATAGTGCTTCTGGCTTATTGAGATTGCTTATTCGTGGAACTTATTTGCTTAGCTTGTTTTTAATTGGATGTAGTGTTTAGATTTCTTAAGGATTGCTTAGTTCGAATTATTTTAGGATTAAAAGGTGCTTATTTAGTAATTGTTATCATGGCTTATTCCTGAGCTGTAGCTTTTTCGTGTGTGCTTATTCGCGTGAGCTTATTTCTAGCTTATTAGAACTAGATAATTAGATGCTTAATAAGTTGCAAATTAGGCCACGTTAGGTTTATTTAGAATTTCATTGAGGCTGCGAATTGGGCCTCCTTTTGAACCTAGGCTGCGTTGGATTGTGATTTAGGAATTAGGCTTGCATCTGTTTTAAAACTGGGCCTGCGAGTGCATTGAATAGATATATAAATTGTGAATTGTTAGAAACTGTGATGTGTTAACAGTGTGATTTTGTTTGACTTTTTGGTACCGGTCAACTCATGAGGCGTGGAGCTTAAGGGTTTATTTAGCTAGACCGAATTTGATTATTTGCTTTAGCTAAATAAATCGGGTGGTATTCGTTTATTTGCGGGTCTTCAATTCGGTTCCATTTTCTATCCTTTTTCAATACATTAGTGTAGCTTAGAATAAAAAATGTTTTGCTTTGCTTATTTGATCATTATGAGTAGCGAGTAGTTTAATTAGTGCTTGTTAAGTGAAATTGTGAATTGGGAATTAATTATGGATTTGAAAAAGGTTTAATTGATTAATAATTTTGGATTATTTAGATTTGTGGTTTAAATATTTTAAAGGGCAAAATCCGGAAAAATAGTTAAACTACACATCTAGTAATTAATATCTTTTTAAGAGATTTTTGTCAAAATAAGCCAACGTTGTGAGATAACTATCTTTTCTAAGGATGTTAATTCGTTAATAAATCTTAATTCACACTTAATGAACTTTTCACATCACTTAGCAAGCATATCTTTTTATATAGTTCTTTTTATTTAATTGATTTGCTTATTTGTTAATTAGTATAATCTAGTTTAGAATTATTTTTATATTTAGTTCAAAACCAAAACCAAAATATTTGTCATTCAAGCATCAAACGAAACATTCTCATGAATTTCAAATTCATCTCTCGTCGGGACACGACATCCGGGAGATTAACTATTACTTGTCCTCAAGTAATTTTTATATCTAACGGGATACTCTCTTTACTATTACTAATTTGGTATTTTAATATATTATATATATATATATATATATATTATATCGAATTAGTTTTTTGGTGGAAAACTCGCTGAATTTTGTGGATAATAATTATCACTAAAGTTTTGATTTTAGCTCGGTTCCTGCTCATAGACAAGCGGGAACCGTGGTGGACAATCATAACCATGGTGAGAATCATTCCCACATAATTCGCACAAGTATGATTCGTACTGGACCATGGTCGGCTCGCATACCGATGTGGCAGTTGTTAAAAGACCACATGACTTGAAATTTGGCTATAATAATAATAATATAATAAACCGAAGCCGAAATAAGACCACTACCTCTTGCCGGCTCACAACCGATGTGGTAGTCGTTTAAAGGGTGGAGGTAGTAATAATAATAATAAAAACTGTGGGCTGATAAAAGTTTACTGCCTCTTGCCGGCTCACAACCGATGTGGCAGTCTTCTAAATAAGGCTCCTAGTTATAATCCGAGACTGATAAAAGTTTGCTGCATCTTGCCGACTCACAACCGATGTTGCAGCCTTCAAAAAGGTCGAGGATACCCTGGTCGAAATAAGACTCCTTGACCATGGTCGGCTCGCATACCGATGTGGCAATTGTTTAAAGGACCGGGGATGTTTAATAATGTTGCAATAATAATAATAAGAATAAAGCCAAATTTCGACTCTGGGATTATCTAAATAAATCCTCCGTCTCTGGACTCATAGTTGAGTTGTTTAGGATGAAATAAAAAGGATAACCCCTAAATTATGCGAAATTAAAACCTTAATGTGGACCTTATTCTCACCATATCATCTCTTTAGGAAAGGATTTCAAACTAATTATGGTCTAAACATGGTTTACTTTATTGGAATAAGAATTTAATCTATTTGTCACCAAAAATAAGAATAAAACCCTTACAGGATTTAGGAATAATGGGAGCGAAAAGTTAAAGTTTTTACTTACACAATTAGCATTTATGAGTAGTGTTAGCATCTAATCTTATATTGAGCTGTGATTTCGTTTAAGCTTGGTTTGGGGATTGTGAAAAGTCGAGGATGACGAACTCTCATTCTTTAAGCCTTTTAAATAAATTTTATAAAAATTTTATCTTAGTTTTTATCTATTATTGAATAAGTGGTTAAAACGACGGCGCTTGCGATTTAAATGATTTTTGAACCTTCTTAATAGACATTTTCTTTTCTTTTTTGATTGTGAGGGGTCATAAGTTAAGGGAGGTTAAATTATTTATTTTTGGGCGTGTTTTATAAACATTGCGTGTGGGACCAACAATGGCTTAGTGTGGGAGAATTTGATGTGTGCTTAAACACACATCTTTATAACCCCGAAAAACACTATTAATCGGACTAAAAAATCATAAAATATGCTTAATATTATTGCAAATATGTTTGGTTTGTGTTTTTTTGTCTTGTAGGTACAAGGGATTGAAAATAAAGCAAAAACGGTGACTTTCGGTTAAGATTTGAAGACGTTTTCATATTTTTCAAGATCA
>BQNB010035770.1:0-15412 GCA_026074375.1 Tanacetum coccineum | reverse complement strand
TATATAACTGATAGATTGTACATCATCTAACTTAATAGATGGATATTTACATTTATGAAAATTATGGGTTGTTATATAATGCATAGGACTTTTAATATATATTACTTGTCTCCACAATGTATGAAGGATAAGCATAATGGAATAGTGTCCTAATGAGATTAATAATGATCTCTTGGCTCTAGACTCAATAGTGCGTTTTGGTTTTAGTGATCAGAGGTTGGAGCTGATTGCCACCTTTTCAATACCAACTAACTCGGAGTGAGAAAGTCAATAGATTACGTGTTTAGTCTCCGTAAGAAGTGAAATAGAAATTTTTTGAGAGATTCTGAGTGGCAAGGGAGGGTTGTGCATTGCATCATTAGGTCCATAATGACTTTCTTCAATGTCAACAATCATCATTGTGATTCTGACAGCAGATGTATTGACCCGGTTTATGCCTAAGTGTATGGAGGGCTTCTTTCTTTTCACCCTTTATCCTTACAATTCTTTTTCATTCTTCAACCCCTTCAGTGCTTACCGAGATGTCATGACTAGTACCTTGTTGGGTTTGTTCCAGTACTAGCTCCATCTCAGTCGGCACTATTCCCTTATTCTCACTTTTACTCCTTTTTATATCATACCTAAGGACTTCTACACTAACTAGTAGATTGTCCCTGGGTAGATCCCTCCAGTTCCGACTAGATCATGGGAACTAATACATAACCTTACCAACCTTATAACTCTGATAAAAGTAAATGCATGGTCGGTCTTTTGGTACAGTTCTCCTTGCTATAAAACCAATTGAAAACTCAATCAAGGTACTTGTGATATAAATATCAAAGCTTTTAGTACCTCGATTGTTTTTGACTTTTCATAAATGCTCCCCCTCAACATGTGCGTCGATAAACGAAAATGTTTAGTATAAGGAGGATGGAGTACACATATGAGTCCGTAACATCGCATTTTTATCAAGTTTCATATATTTTAATCACATTTTCTCCCTTTATCAAAAATTTCAAATCTTTTGATATTTTGGATATCAAATGATTCAAATTTGAAGAAAATTTGTTGATTATTCACAAGTCGATTATGGAACATATTAATGCTCCCCCTTAAACAATGAGGGTGTGTGTTATTGTCTAGTATAAGAATTTTGAAAGATTTTGAGTTTAACGAGAAACTCATAAAAAATTTATACGCTGACATATAAAACCTAGAGATACACTACTTAGTATATACAAGATAGATTATACAATGTAAGACAATATTGACCTGAATACGGGAATGATGAAATCACTTTGTTCTTTGAATCAGTTTGTAGTCAATATCTCTTAATCTTCCACTGATAAAGCTTTCTAGCTTCTTGAAGATTATCCTAATCTTGAGCCTGCTCTCTATAACCTTGATAAACCCTTGACTCCTCCTTTTATCATCCTCAGTCTAAATCATATGCTCCATGCCTGGATTGAACTTGAATACCACGTAGTCATTGACCATGACATCTAGCTTTTCTAGAATTCTCTGCAACGTGCCATCGCTGAACTTGTGCAGTTCAGACTCCATCATCTTCTTCTTATTAGTCCTGTCTTTGTAGATTATGGCCCTTGGCTTGGAGACAATGGTGTAATCTTCTTTGAAGAGAAAATCAATAGCATCCCATCTCGGTTTTGTAAGTTTGAGCTTTGTTTGATAACTTCCAACACCTAGCTGCAAGTCTTCCATACGCTTTCTAATGACGATGTTTCTAATCCACAGGTTGACTACGTTGAATAGATGAACTTTGTTTGATCTAGATAGGTGGTTGAGCTTGCCTTGAAGATGAAGAAGGTACGTGTCTTCAAAATCATTCAGATGCATATTCTTGAAATTAGATTCCAAGATTTTGTATTCTTTGTAGTCAGCACTTCGTAAAATAATCTCTCTCAAGTATGTGTAACCGTATCGAGAGTAGGTCTTGAGACTGACGATACTGAGAATCCTCATGTGGGATCTGACGGCATGACGATCAGAGGGGGCACTATGTCTTGTGATGTAGAATTCCTTGCGCTTAAACCACCAGTGTGTATTCACGTTCACTTTCAATCCATAGTGACGGTACGAGTTCTTCAAGCCCAAAGTCTAGATAGTAAGCCAATTTTAGCTTGTATATTGATAGAGCATTCCTTCTTTCTTTGTCACCGAACATAAGATATTCCAGATCCTTATTGAAGAAGTACTGTGGTTGAATGGTTACCTGACCTGGTGGACCTCCTAGAGGTAATGGTTTGCTCACATCTGGTACAACCCGACCCTTAGGATTAACCAAATCAACCTGATCTGTAAGCAACAAGTGACACTCTTCCATCTGAAATTAAAGGGAAATATTGTTCTTGTGAAATGCTTTTACTACCTTGAAAGCAGGACCTTCCAAATCCGCTTTGCTGAGCTTCGACTTCCCAATCTGCCTGCAGTACCATTTAATGAAGGAACCCATATCGCCAGTCTTCCGAAGTAACTTGTTTTCTTCCGGATCTTGATACGAGTTGGCAAGTGCATTGGCCTAGTTGTTCTCAGGTTCAGGTAACTCATTCGGAGGAACGGTCCAGTCTGGTTCAGGTGTTTTTTGGTCTTTCTTCTTCTGGAACAAGCTTCAACCAGTCTGGTCTGGTCTTGATCTTTGGAAGATGGGCATCATCGGTGTCCTCTGAGTCTGATACATGCACATCATCTGGTATTGGAATATCTTCGACAGGTTGTTCAGATTAAGAAGCAGACTTCTGCTTGGAGGAGCTAGAGGGAGCTTCTCTTGTGTCAGACGTCTTACATGCTGAAAAGGTTTGAGCTAGAGTCGGTTTGGAACCAGTAGCATCAGATTCATGTTTCTTCTTCTTACTTTGATTATAATCTTTTAGAGGAGGTGTAGGATCTTGGTCATCCCGACGTCTCTTATAAGACTTTGCCTTTTCATTAAGGAGCTCCTCCCGGTTGTCACAATCCATAGATCGCTCATGGGCTTTATATAGAGACGCATGCTCTGGGTGTGATATGTATGAACCACTTTCAAACATCCGTTGGTGAATAATTTCTTTCATATCGGCAGATCTCTAAAGCGGTCTTGAAGTGGAGCTTGAAGTGCTGTTTGAACAGCCTCTTTAACAACTTCATTGACTGTTTGGTTGATCTTATGAGGCAGGTCACGAAGCTCCAACTTGAAGATCCTAAAGCCAAGATTCTGAGTTGAGTTTTCCAGTGTCTTGTTCTTCTGCTCAAATTCTGCGTATCTCTTTTTAAGTGATAAGACACGAGCAGCGAGCTCAGGTTCTGTAGTTCTTTGTTGTTGTGGAGGTGGTGGTAGTGGAAGGGTTGTTGTTGTTGTTGCGGTTGTAGTTGTAACGGTTGGTGTTTGTACAGGAGAAGATATTGGTTTTGGTGGTGAGAGATTGATGATTGGTCTGGACAGTGGAGGAACAGAAGACGAAGCTTAAAGGATTGGAACAGTTACCATTGACTCAACTTTGGTTTCCATATTAGCATTTCCTAGTTCATCTTCCGGTGATTTGTCAGCAATGAATTGATCACCGGAGATAAAGTTATCAAGACTCTTCATCGATGAAAGAGTCCTAGTTAAGCTTAGTAGATTTTCCATGTGGACGTGCTCTTCAGTTGTATGCTTTAAGCTTTCATGTACTTGAGGATAAACTGTAGCGATAAAGTCTTCGTTCATAGGCTCAGGGTTTGGTCTAGTAAGAGCCACATGACTTTGTCCAGGGTCTGATCCAGCCTGGTCTTCTTTCATTAGTTCTTGCTCTGGTGGAGGTCGAGAATTAGGTGTTTTACTAGGGTCTGATCCAGTCTGGCCTTCTTCAAGTTCCACTATTCGTTCCTCAAGAGCAACTGTGTTAGAAATATATTCACCTCGTTCTTCACCAACATCCAGAATTTCAGTAGGATTTTCACTGTCAGTCTTTTTCGTATCGGCACCAGTTTTAGCATCCGCATGAGATAGCGTATCACAGACCAGATTTGCAGATGTGTCATCCTCAGGTTATGTAGAGGGTCTAGTAGATGCCTCCTCAGTCGCTGGAGTCCGCCTTTGAAAGATGTATTGATCTGTGGTACTTCTCTTCTTTGGCTTATGTAGATCTAGAAGTAATAGTGCAGCTTGTTCATCAGTTGCAATGCATTTCCCTTTACCTTCGACAACTGGGAGTTTTTGAGTGGTTTTCGAAACAAGTTCACGAATAGCCACTCCGCTGATGGGAGGTTGAAAGGATTCCAGGCTCATCTGAATACCTGGAAGAAGATCATAATCTACTTCTTCACCTTGAGGTTCAGGTGTAGGTTCAGGTTCAGGTTGAGTTTGTTCTTCTTCATCAACAAGCTGGAGAGAACTCTTTCCCTGTCAAACTTTCCTCACTTTACCCTTGCTGGCTTTCTTTAAGGGAGAAAGATCTGTGGGTTTCTCTTTCACAGGCTTTGGCTGTTTAGTTGGTGCAAGCTTTACAGGCTTGTCAGCTTTAGGAGTTGTCTGCTTCTTTCCAACTTCTTTAGCTTGGGGTTTACGAGCAACCATCTCCAAATATTGCTGGTAGTACTCTGACTTTTGAATAGTCTCTGTAATGAACTCTTTTGGAATAAGCATTCCAAAAACTTCATCCTTTTTACCTTTGGGGATGAACTTAAGATTACCAAGAGGAAAATCATCACCCGTAACATGCATAGGCGACTCAGGTCTTCTTGAATGTCATGATTGCTCCCCAGATAATAAATTATCATCTTTGTAAACCGGCAGTAAAGAATGACGTGAGGCGTTGACTTCTTGGTAGTAGTATTCAGATTGGCTCGATGAGAAAAGAAAGTTTGGATCCCTTGTACAAACTCTTCCTGCAGTAGTTCTGCATAGTCAACATTTAAACTCGTGACAATACCCTACAACATTTGGAGAACAGGGTATCTGGGTTTGTCACTGCCAGACGTCTTGCCGGTTAAGCATTGGTTGATCAGAGACGGAATAGCTCTCCATGGCTGGTATAGGTTGTTCACATGTATCTTAGACACAAAGTGAATTTCTTCTGGATACCCCAATTCATTCACAAAGTCCATAATTATGTCACCAGCTGTAGGTGACTGAAATGGGTGAGCTGAGTCTACAGGGGTTATCTCCAAAGACTTTCGAAGAAGATCTGCATAAAGATTAAACCACTGTTTATCTAGTTGAAAGTTGTACAACCTAGTCTTTGCATCTTGTGTCAGAGTATTCCAGAGCTGTTGTATGCAGATGGATGGAACATTTTCTGATGTAGTGAATGCTCTAAAGAAGTTAGTGTTCTGAAGAATATCCACAGATATGTGAAAGATAGGATTCTTTTGTAATTTTTGTAGATCCAATAGAAGATTTCTTTTCCCATAAGGTAAGCGTGCCTTGAATGGGACAAACTGATCATCAGACCTTGTAGGAGTAGGAATATTCTCTTCAGTCATCCTATCTGCATAAGAATATCAACAATAAATAGAGAAAATGACAGATAATTGATGTTAAAAGAAAATATTATCCTTAAGATTGAGTTGCCATATCATGTTTGATTAAGAAATGATTAAAAACTGGTTTGATGAGATGATACACATTGAGATACGGGTTAGGAATTATCCAGCATGCTCAATCACAAGTTAACAAAGCCCGGATGGGAGTTAGCTATGTAATTGGGCCTTTGGAATGGGCCTCAAGTGGTTAATGGGCTAAATGGGCCAAGACATAGGAGTTTGGCCCAAACCGCCGCCCAATAGTTTATCAAACCGCCATGTGGTGGTTTAGGTAAACCGCCATGTGGCAGGTTACCAAACCGCCACATAGTGGTTTGGGTAAACCGCCGAGTGGTAAAGTACCAAACCGCCATGACAAAGATATTATTAATAATAATAAAAATAATCTTTTCCTTAAACCGCTTCGACCAAACCGCTACGAATATTTTAATAGTATTTAATCAAACCGCTTCAACTAAACCGCTATTAATATTTTAATCATTTTCAATCAAACCGCTGTTATTTAAAAAATAATTCGAAATAGAGGTTTGAATATTTTAATATTAAAAAAATTATTTTCCAAACCGCTATCATGCAACGGTTTCCCTGTATGATTAAAATAATATTAAAAAATCAACCCGCTACCTGAAAACATAAGGCAAACCGCTGCATAGAAAATCTAGCAAACCGCTACTTGAGTAACAAGTAAACCGCTACCTAGATTTTTATGCAAACCGCTATCAAGAATATGGCAAACTGATGCTTAGAACACCTATTTCAGATTCAATTTCTTAACTGTTTTGGCTAATCCAAACACAATCCAAGGCATCCTAAACCCATTTGATCACCTAGCAGGCAATTTTTAACATACTTATCTTCTCATTACATCACTATAGAGCCTTACACCACATTTACGCCACGAAATACTAGAAATTCTTAAAGGGGACATGCAAACTTGTTTATACACACTAGCTTAACATTTAAACTCTAACCAATCAGCATACAAACATATTACAACAACAACAAACCGCCATTGACTTTTGAAAGTCAAACTAAATACGAAATTATCAATTCATGCAATATATTAAATGAGGATCTCAAATAAGCATCAAACTATCATTATCTCAACCTAATGAACAAATCACAACTCCAAACACCCTATATGCTTTCGATAAAAAAAACAAATACCAAATCTAACATAGATCCCACATATGTTTGATCCATACATAAACAGATATAGATTAGCGATCAACAACCCTAAACGCACCGATCCCACCAATCAATTACACAATCCAAACACATTTTAAATTTCGCAAACCCTAAGACTCGTTTCTAGAGATTGACGAAGATTTAGAGTGTTTTGAATCAATTCCTTTAACCTACATATAGGTCTAATGATATAGAACGATGTTTAATCATTACCTTTGCAAGAAAAACATAGGAAATCAAGGAATGACTAGTGGCGAATTGATGATGGCGGTTTGCGAGTGTATGTGTGTGTTTTATAGTTTGACCAATTTTGCAGGTTTGACCAAATTTATCAAACCGCCACCTTATATATTACAAGTTTTGAATATGGCAGATTTGGTCCTTGGGGTATCTAACTTCTTTTATTTATGGGTTAATGTATTTCTAAGGTTAATAGAGTTTAGGAAATGGCAGATTTAATCCCTATTGTTTCTAAAATCTAGGAAACAAGTAGCAAATTGCACATAAGTCCCCAACCTTTCTAACAATTGACAACTTTAGCCCTTTGAGTTAAAATTAATTAACTCCCCTTCAAATTATAACCCCTTTCAAATACAAAAACATTTTCCGTTAATTTTGTGATGTTTTTAGAAACCCGTTTGATGTAATAAACTTGAAATCACTCCCCCCCTCAAGCAATGACCCGTTTTCTATTGAAAGAGCTGTAGTCGTTGTTTGAGTTGAAAAGTTTATTGTAAAAGCCCAAACTGATTAATTTTCAATAACACTTTTTCACCGTGATTAACACAAATAATTTTGAAGAATCAATTAAGAAAAATTATTTGGTTATAATAAAAAGGAAGATTTCTGTCCTGAATAAGAAATAACGCACTAAAACATACATTATTCCTTGGATGCACGGATAATAAGTAATCCATGCCCGGAAAAAATTAATTACCCGTTTTCAGGAACAACTGTCTTTTTGACGACAAGCTTTCCTCGGATTAAAAAGCGGGTTGCATTCGGAAATAACTGCAAGCCATGAAGCCATGTTTTAAAATGTTTGAAATTCTGCTCGAACTTTATTTAAAGATCCGTGTCATTATTGAACGACATTTTTAGGTCCGTAAATATTATCGATTTTCAGAAGACATGCCTTGAAAAATATTTTTGATATTTTATATTTTCTGATTTTTATGGTTTTTGTAGGATTTATATTTTCCTATTTTGTTTTTGTTTTTAAGTATATACATAGGATACATGAAGACCATCCTTTACCTATCCTCTCCTTCTTGAAGACGTTTAAGAGTTTCCGGAGTCATACTCTTCATTCCAAGTCACGGGAGTAGAAATTCGAACCGTTCTTTTGGTAAGCCTTTGTGAATATGTCCGCAAGCTGATAATCCGTCATCACGAAGTAAAGTTCAACCACGCAATTCTTAACTTGCTCTCTTATGAAATGGTGGTGTATGTCGATGTGCTTTGACCAAAAGTGTTGGACATTGTTACAGCAGATAGCAATAGCACTTCGGTTATCGTAATACAGAGGTATCTTATTGAATGCAAAGCCGTAGTCCATTAGCTGTAATCTCATCCAAAGTATTTGAGCACAACATCCAGACATGGCAATGTATTCAACTTCTGTGGTGGAGATAGCCGTGCTTTTCTGCTTCTTCGATGACCAGCTCACTAGTTTATCTCCAAGAAACTGAGCACTACCCGACGTACTTCTCCTTGTATCTTGACAACCTGCATGGTCAGCGTCTACATAGGCCGTTAGTGCCATAGCGGTGTCCTTCGGATACCAAAGACCCTAGTGAATGGTGCCTCAAAGGTACCGAAAGACTCACTTAATTGCCTCAATGTGCTTTTTGGTAGACTTAGCTTGATACCTAACACACATGCACACGGCGAATACCAGATCTGGTCTACTAGCAGTGAGGTACATTAGAGAGCCGACCATACCTCGATATCGATTTTGGTCAACTGGAATCCCTAAGGGGTCCTCATCCAGTTTTAATCAATCCACCATTGGTGTATCTACAGGGTCAGAAGTATCCATTCCATATTTTATTAAAATCTCAAGAGCATATTTTGATTGATTAATGAAGATGCCTCCGGGACTTTGAGAAACTTGTAATCCTAAGAAAAACGACATTTGTCCCTTCATTGACATCTGAAATTTTGAATTCATCTCTTTTGAAAATATGTCACAATCTTTAGGGTCAGTTGAGGCAAATATGATATCATCTACGTAAATTTGAACGAGAAGAATATGTTTTCCTGTTTTCCTAGTGAATAATGTAGGATCAACTACACCCTTGGAGAACTTGTTTGCCAGAAGAAACCTTGATAAGGTGTTATATCACTCCCTTGGAGCCTACTTTAAGCCATAAAGAGCCTTCTTCAGACGCTAGACGTGAGTAGGATGATCTGGATTAACAAATCCCTTTGGTTGACTAACATAGAATTCATTCAACTTGCCATTCAGAAATGCAGTCTTGACATCCATCTGATATATGGTTATGTTCTTGCTTACGACATTGGCAATGAAGATTCTGATAGCCTCGATCCGTGCAAACAGTGCAAATGATTCCTCAAAATCGATACCTTCCTCTTGTCGATATCCCTTAGCTACTAACCGTGCCTTATTCTTCAGAACATCACCATACTCATCAAGCTTAACTTTGTAAATCCACTTGAGAGCGATTATCATTACACGGTCTAGTTTTGGAATTAGCTCCCATACTTGAAGTTGATCAAACTCGTGAGTTTCTTCTTGGATGGCTTAAAACCAGCAATCTTCAGTCACGGCAGTCTTAAACTTTTTGGGTTCGAATTTTGAAAGTACATAATTATAAAAACACCACAAGGCATTGGTAGCTAACTATTTTCTGGGGCTGGTATACAGGCCCGAGAAGGATTACCAATGCATTATCAATGGGTGTCCTTTGTCCATTTTGAGATGATCATGTGGTGTATCTGGTAAGATTCAGCTGAACTAACATCCCCAGATGATGACTCTTCAGAACTAGGTTCTGGAGCAAACACGTTTACAAAAGGATCGTCTTCAGCTTGAGCATAAGGATTATCTTCGATAGTGGGTCCAGCTGCAACACCTTGATGTAAGACAGGAGCTTGTACTTCTGAGGATGAGGTGAATGACTGTAGAAGGATGGCAATCTTGATTCCAATTGTTGTAGAAGAAGGTGTACTGGCTAAAATAATTAGAACTTAAGCTGTAGGAACAGGAGGTACCGGTCTTTCAACCCTCGAGGGTTCAAAGTATTCATCGAACATTGGTGGAATAAACATCTCTAGATCTTTATTGGTTGGTGGTACATAACAAGCTACAGGGACCGGATTAGGTACGAGCCCTGAACTGATTTATCCAAGCGTCAGCAAAATAGGCTCGGGTCCTGAACTGATGTGCACAAGAGCCATGTGCTCAGTTAGCTCATCGAATTACACGTGAATTGTTTCCATGATTCGTCGAGTTCTTTTATTGTAGATTCTATAACCCTTCCTATTAGGAGCATAACCAACTCGAAAAATTCCAATATCCACTGTGCTTTTAATTTTCCTAGATCTTTGACTGTCATTGTAGGGTAACAATGAGCACCAAAACCTTAGACGAAATTTAAGATCAGTGTTTCTTATCATGTACTAGCCTCCTTTGTGGTTTTGTTTTGCAGAGTGTGAATTAGGGATCTATTTTTGGTTGTAACACGCAGTAGGAAAGCTTCTGCCTATAGAAAACATCGGATGCTTTAGAAAAATTATCAGCATTGTCCACAGCAACCGGGTACGATTTCATCTTTCGACAACGCCGTTCTGCTGAGATGTTCTCGGAACAAATTTTTGGTGAAAAATGTCGACACTTTCATAGAATTCAGTCAGAACTTGATTAACAAACTCTGTGCCATTATTTGTTTTGATGTATCTGACAGTTTTATTGAGACCAACTTGTATTTGCTTGAGAAATTTAATAACAAACTCTGTAGTTTCATCTTTTGATCTCAAAAACTTTACCCATGTAAATCTTGAATAATCATCAACGATGACCAAAATGTATTTCTTCCCATTAATAGTCTGCACTCGCATTGGTCCACACAAATCCATATGAAGGGTATGTAAGACTTCCATAATGGTGTTTCAGTTTTAGGTTTGTGGGTATACTTCTTGCTCTATCCTAGTTGACAAGCAGAGCAAAGATGATCTTTCTCAAACTTCAACCTTGGTAAGCCTCTTACCAGATCCTTTCTTGCAAGGTCATTGATGGACCGAAGTTAAAATGATTTAACCGATGATACCATAACCATGATTTGTTCTTGGAGGCCTTGGACAATAAGCAGATCGGGGAGGACTTTATCATATCTTCATCAGAGATAGTGTATAGATTTAAGCCACGAGAACCTTTAAGTAAATCCACACCATCTTCATTTCTAACATAGCACGAATGTTTTCTGAATGCAACTTCAAGGTCTGAATCACAAAATTGCCCTATAGAAAAGAGATTGTGCCTTAGTCCTTCTACATAATATACCCTGGAGATCACACTGTCACAAATCACATAACCTTTATAACCCATAATAGCACCAAAATGATCATTCCCGAATCTAACTGATTTGTTAGATTTCGTTACCTTTTTGTAAATATATAAATATAAATATATAAAAAGGATCAAAATCCACAAAATCAATGAAACCGGAAGTAGTATAGAATATTCCCGGGTCGTTTATCCCCAACGAAGAGCGAATTGGAAAGTCGGAAGTTGGTTTGAATAACAATGCTTGAATGGAAAAGATTTGGGTTTGATTTTCTAAAACTACGGGAAAAATAAAGCAATCTACACTAAAAACGAGAAAATTACACAAATTATACTAAAAATGGAAACGGGAAGCTAAAACGACACACTAAAAACCCTAAATTTTCAAAATTAAGCTTAAATTGATTTTTTCACTTTTAATGTACTTAAATTGACTAAAAAGGAAGTTTAAAGAAAACTAGAACGAAAACGGAGTTAAATTGAGCTAGAAAGTACGAAAAACGAGCACGGGAACGAATCCCGCTCTTTAAAAAACGAAATTTTGCAAAAATGACCTTACGAAAGTTTTTCTATTTTTCCTAGATACTATATGATAAAATAAAATTTTCTAAAAAAGAAAAATATTTTTTTGATTTTTATTTAATTTATTATAATTAAAAAACAGTTTAAAAGAAAATAAATGATAAAAAATAGTAAACAATATGGGAAAAATCCCAAAAAATACAGAAAAGTAGTTTAAAGTAAGCTGGTTCTATGAAAAATAAGAGCTAGAAAAGTGGGCTTATAAATAAGCCGTAATAAGCTGAAAACAGCTTATGGGCTTAATGGGCTAAAATGCCCTTAAAGAATTAATTGTGCAACTCACTACCGGATGAGCTATTGTAGCACAGCGGTAGTGAGTGTGTTATAAAATGTTGGTTGATGGGGTTGAGGTCCCAAGTTCGAGTCTTGCTCACTTGGGGCCTCCCCTAATCCCAACGTTTTTATTTCTCATTTTTTACAACTTTTTAAATAATCTGAAAATAAGCAACTTTAAAAAAGACAAAAATTTTATATCTAACAAATAAGCACGAAATAAGCTAAATAAGATGGCAGTTTGCTAAATTTACTCTAAGACTAAAAAATGCTTAACTGTTAAGCTATTAAACACTTAATGAGCTAATGAAAATGAACGATAAGCTAAAGCTAGCAATAAGCTATACCTAAAAAGCAAAAGAGATTAAAAATAAGCAAAGTGGTTAGACACTTAATTTTACATAAGACGGCAAAAAAGTTAAATAAGCTTAAAACAATTTCAAATAAGCTAGAACAAGCTTCACTAACCTATTAGCAATGACCAATCCAAATAAGCTACACCAAGACAGATAAGATAAAGGCAAAATAAGCTATAAGCACAAAATTGGCAGACAAATTGGCCAAAGGGGCACCTTTAGGGCTTATTTTTACACCAAGAGGGGGTCTAAGTTAAGGTTGTAGGGCTTATAGAAAGCTTATAGATTCTAGAAAAGCATATAAAAAAACTATGTTTTACTACAATAATAAGCTAGAAAAAGGGGGTAGGTGTCAACTTGGCTTTTGCACAGGGGACTTTTACAAAGAAATCAAGGGATTTAAGCTAGCTTAAAAAAAGTTACAAACTAAGCTTAAAACTCTAAGACAAGTTTAAAATACAGATTGAGACAAGCTCTATGAGCTTGTGCAACATTTTCATAAGTACAAACAACTTTTATATTAGGTTTTGGATATTAAAATTGAATGTTGACTAAAAAATGACTTGAAGAGTTTGACGTTTTTGAGGAGAACAGACTAACAAAAGGAAACTTATACCACTCATTTGACATAAAACATACAAAAACAATATCTAAACTGGTTTTAATAGCTTATCAAATAAGTCCTAAAATGTTTTTGGATCAAGTTTTTCAAAGACACTTATAAAACTCTTAACAAATTTAGGATTAAAGGAACTCTTAAAAAAGATTAAACATACTAAATAACAGTTGCAAAGAAAGCCAAGTGACAAAGTATTTTTAAAACCTATGTGACTGTTTTGTACCTTAACCAAACACCTTTATTTTTGAAGCTAAGTTTTAAATGAATTAAAAAGGATTTGAAGTTAAGAGAATTGAAAAGATAAGTACAAAAAATATTGAGCAAGAAAGAAGCTAGAAACACACCAAGAATAGACTAAATAAGCAGAGTATGAAATAAGCAGTTTTCAAGCAACTTTGGCAATTTTCAACAACAACTTAAACAAAAAGCATGACATCAAAAAGCAAGCAAGAATAAGCATGAGATAAACATAAATAAGCAACTAGAAGCAATAATAAGAGAATAGTTGTTATAGTAACAAAAAATTTAAAAAGTGACGTAAAACCTTGCTTTACGGGTTAATAAGAGTTACAAGTTTAGTTGTATAAAAAGCTAGTGGAGTTCCACAAGCATCCCTTTTTTGGCTTTTAATTAATATTAAGTGTGGTATTTTTGAAGGGTAATTTCTTTTTTTGAGATTTTCTTAACTATTTATATTTCTAAGTAAATTTTTATAAAAGCAGGTTATAAGTGGTTTAAATGAGAGCTTATATTAGCTTATGAAACATAAGTGAACACTTAAAGAGAATAAGAAATTAAAACAGATTTTAAGAAACTTTAAATTTCATTAACTTGAAAACATTACAAGGAAATTAAAACTAAAATTTGTGGATTTAAATTAAACTAGGTGTAAAACTATGTTACAAAAAAAAAACTAGATAGCAAATGGTTTCAAGACACCCTATTTATATAAAAACGACTAAGTGCTTGCCCTCTCTTCAATCTTTGTCTTCTTCTAGCTGTGTTTCTTTGCTGAGACAGAAACACAAGTGTGTTTGTTGTGTGAGGCAAAGCACAAAGCAATCCTAGCCTTTAAACTTTCTTTGAGCCCAAGTAGAATGATCAAGACCCTTGATTTTTGTTGTCCAATGAGGATACAAGGGATTGCCAGCTTGTTCTTGTTGGTTTGTGAGGTGGGGGAGAGTTTTAATGAGTTTTTGGCTAGGGGTGAACAGTGGTCGAGGAGGGGGGACAGGGAAGCGTGAACAGTGGAGGTTGGTTGGTTACAGGGTTTTGGCGGGAATGGAGGTTATAACAGGGGTGAAGTTTGGGAGTTGGCAAAAAGAACCCCTCAAGTTATAACGTGGTTTTACAATGGTGGTCCTTGTGGTGATAAAGTTTTATGGGGTTGGCAGAATTAGTCCCCCTAAGTTATAAGGGCTATTACATGCATGGTCCTTTTGTTATATAACTTTAGGGGTTTGGCAGAAATGGCCCCCTAAAGTTATATATGGCATAATTACAACTTCAGTCCTTGTAGTATTTATCCTTGTTATACAACTTTAGGATTTGGCAAATTTGGTCCCTAAAGTTGTATTTTCTTTGACTTGATGACTTCTTGGCTTTGACTTTGTCGGGGTTGACTTTGGCTTCGATTTGACTTTGGCTTTTCCACGCTTTTCCATTCCGTGCTCGGTTTTGTCGTTTTTGGCTTGATTTTTCGTCCTTTTGTCGGATATCCGTTTCCTGCACAATATAAGTGAAAACATACAAATACAATGTATTTTTGGTACGTTTTTTGTCATTTAAGTCCGATTTTAATAGTGAAAGGTATGTGTAATTAAACGCATACCAAAATCCCCCATAATAGATATTGCGTTGTTTCCTCTCGCAATGTATGAAGTATGCTTAGTAAACTAAGAACTCGACCCTTGGGGACTAATAACCTCGAAAAGTAGCTAAGTGTTTGTCGAGGGGAAGTAAAGACTCATAAGTTTTGAAAAGCCCTGTCTTTACCATTTTTTTTAAAGATCTACACATATTTTTTGTATTTTTCATTTTTCTTATTTTTTTGTACTTTTCATATTAAGCAACTAACTAGAATGTTTGACTTTCGTTATTTTATAACTTTTAGGGATCATAGAACAAGATTCATTTCGATCCGAGAATGCCCCAAAAAGGATAAATTTATCGTCCCCTACTTTTCACTTGCTCAAAACCAAGCTTAAAACGAAATCATAGTTAAATATCAGTTAAGATGCTAACACTACTCATATTTGCAACTTGTGAATTTTTCACTCCCCATAATTATTATATCTTAGGTGTATGTGCTATTTTGAATTTCAACCATGGATCAATGTTTTGCAAAATTCTATGCTTCACATTCCA
>BQNB010035769.1:3055-50620 GCA_026074375.1 Tanacetum coccineum | reverse complement strand
CAGCGAAGGTCAGGCTCGAACCCCCGACCTCTTGGGTAAGTGCGTAAGGGACACCACAAGTCCATCTGCGTTAGGCATAGCTCTTGATATCTATATGCAATAAAAAATTCCTTAAGGGCTATTTGGAAAGGTCCGGTTCATTATTTAGCAAAGGGTCAAAATAGAAATTAAACGGTCAATAAAACATTATTTGGACCGGTTCAAAAAGTGAGAAAGGTACCGATAGATTCGTAATTTCATGATCTTTCCAATGGGGTGCTCAGGGAATTTTTACGACTTCGTTTGTATCTCGATAAACGTGAAAACGTCGTTGAAACTTACCCGAAAATCACCGTGTTTGCATTATTTTCAATCCTTTGTACCTGCAAGACATAATAACAGAAACCAAACATATTTGCAATATAATTAATCATATTTAATGGTTATTAGTCCATATTCATGTGTTTTTCGGGATTAAAACAATGTGTGTTTTAACACACATCAAGGGGAAAGGAAATGAATAACTGACCTGAAAGCTTACTTGGCAAAAGAACCGGCTAAACTTTTAAAATGACTGGGAAACCCACAAAACGTCTAACATTGCACTAAAAATAAGTTGGGTAAACTAAATTGAGAAAAAAAGTGAGGTACCTTAAATTAAAATCAAGTATAAGTTGGGTACAATTTTATGCGATTTTCCCTTGTTTATATGGTTAAAATATATGCTTCTGGTGGATCGATGAGTGGTTTGAACAATGTTATATTGATTGTATCGATATATGTTGTCATTATCTTAGGTTTTAAATCTGAATCTGATGTTTTTGAGACCACGCTCGTGAAGAACTTTAAAGCAATAAGTCTGTGTAGTCCATCAAAGGTGTTGTCAACAATTAATGCGTTAAATAAAATTAGAATGAGTTCAGTTAAGATTTATAATTTAAGTGATGTTTATATGGTTAATGGTTTAAATGAGTGGTTCAAACCATGTTATATTGATCATATCGATATATGTTATCATTATCTTAGGTTTTGAATATGAATCTCGTAATGAACTTTGAAGTAATGAGACTGTGTAGTCCATCAAAGGAGTTGAGTCAACATCTAATGCGCTGAATATAATTAGAATGAGTGGTTTAAACAATATTTTCATTATCTTAGGGCTTGAATCTAAATATGAAGTTTTTGAGATTGCGACAAAACTGAATGACAAAAAATTTATTGACTCTGACCAGAACCTATAGCGACGACATGTAGTTACTATAGATCGTCGCTAAAAGCTCTTGTTTTTTTACCATAAAAGCAAATCTGGTTAACTCTTATCCTCACAAACACATTACACACTCTTTATCCACACAAACACATTACATACTCCTTTCTCAGATCTGGATAACTTTTAACCACCACCACATTCACTACCACCTCACCTACCACTACCACCACCCGGTTTTGCAGCTTATGTAGATGGAGCCACATGAAACTTTTCACTGTCCCTAAGGACGATGGGTTGTAGTGCAGAGAAAATCACATTAATCTTAAAGTCGTGGTAGACTTTTTTATTCATGTCCTCTTTTAAAGGTGAATAATCAGAAGTTTTTTATTTATGTAATATATAAATAATTTGGTTGTTAAAAATAAATTTCTTCTGATTTCTTTACTCTGTAACAACCAACACTAAAAGGTTATGGATGTGGATACGAGGTCTGACTCCACATAACTGGTTTTACGGTAAGTTTGTTGTTGTAACAACCAACACTAAAAGGTTATGGATGTGGATACGAGGTCTGACTCCACATAACTGGTTTTATGGTAAGTTTGTTGTTATCCTTAGTGAAAATACACTACCTTTATCAAAGTGTAGGTATTTGTGATTGTTTGATATATACAAGGTAAGAAGAACTACAATTATAAGGAGTTCATGCCAAGTTCTTCTCCAAGACCTTTAACACCTTCAAGTTCTTTTCTAAAACCTTCAACACCTCCAAGTTCTTCTCATGGACCTTCTAGATATGCATCAAGTCTTGGAAATGAAGAGTGCTCAAATTGCAAGCTCTTGGCTCTAAAGACAAAGATACTTGATGCAAGACTAGATATGGAAAGGCATCCCGATAATCACATGTCAATCAGCTGGAATACTTCATGAGCTTTTAAATGACATGAGAAAACTTGGTGTGGAGTAGTTTTTCATTTAGCCAAAAGAATTTAGCATTTTGAATCGTCGTTTAAATTTGTACTTAACTTTATACAGTTTTCCAAATCAAAATAAATGCATGATGTTTATTTGACTGTGTTAATGCTTGAATGTTAATCAATTTGGAATGTAATGCATATGTTTTAGTTATTTGTTGTGCTTTATCACCATTCGATTTAGTTAACTTTCAAGTTAATTTGATCATTGGTTAACGAGACATGTTGTTCATGACCATGGAAATGGTCTAGATTCCTTATTTCAGGTAGCCGCAATGAAAATGATGAAACGTTGTCTATTTTTAAAAAGGAAAAAATAGACTCTTAATCATACATGAAAAGTTGTCCATTCTTAAATAATTAATTTAAATAAGTTATAATGAATTTAAAAATTATTTTAAAAATAATAAATCAAACCTATAGCGACGAATTTCAGCGACCAGTTGTCGTCGCTATGGTTGATATAGGTTTGGCGCAAAAAATCCTTTCACCGAACAATAAATTTTGACCACGACTATTTTTTTGGTGTCTGGACCTATAGCGACCATGCCGTCGTCGCTATAGGTTAGAGTCAAAGTCAAGTATTTAAGACCCAATTGTTTAGTCGTGTAGCTAACTTTTAACGACTACATGTGGTCGCTAAAGGTAACCGCTACAAGTTTTGGTCATGTACGAGGCCAAGATTGTGTGAAGTTTTGTCGTCTAGTGAACCTTTAGCGACTAAATGCGCAGTCATTAAATGCCAGACATCGCGATAAGTGGAAAATAGCGTAGTGAGACTGGTTTATGCTTATACATGTGATAGAATTAAGTTTGGTTAAAGCTATTATTTACCAACCTACTTTCCTAAATTTTCACATCTTACCAAATAGTATTTCTAATATAATTATCACTATCCAAACTTGTTGCAACTGGTAAATATAAGAAACGTGACTTGCTAGTCTTACGTGGCACCTATTAAATTAATGACCTACTGAAACGTTAGTCCATTATACTAAGAGGGAGCGGTACCCTTGGCTGGTGGGGCTGCACCATCACAACAGCAGAAGCAAATCTCGCTCCAACGACACCACGGCTGGCGCAATCGGCCCTCGCACCGTGGTGACCAGCCATCACCATCGTTTTTTATTTTTATTTTTATTTTTTGGAAATTCTAGCCGTTGGACAACGGGTATGAGGTATTTTTTTGACCGTTTGGACCATTAAACACCCCTTTTTTACCCCTTAAAAATCCTATAAATACCACCTTATTCCACCATATTTTACATACTCCTCCAATATTATTTATAACACATTCTTCTCTACTTTTTATATTTTTTTACTTCAAAAATGAATTCTAACAATCTCAACTTTTCTTAGATAACCGATATGCTCAACGACCCCTAAAACCAAATTCCGGGCTCTTCTTCGGCTACTCCTAAAGCCAACTTTCCCACCTATAACCCGTATGCTAATCCCGGTCAACAAATACTCTTTCAATAATGGAAACTTCAACAACAAATGTTGCATACCAATATTTCTCAACAACAATCCGGTAATTCCCAACAACCATCCCACGAAATACAAGAAGAAAAAGACGAGACAATCCCGACTCCGACGTCTAAGAAACCCGGTTCACGGGAAAAACGTATCAAAAAAATGGCTACAAGAAACGTTGACTTGGAACCGGAACCGCAAGCTGAAGTAGTCAAGGTTCAAAAATTTTAGAGCCAAGAGGAGGAGTTGCTTTTGGCGGAATGTTTCATACAAATATCCGAGGATCCAAAAATCGGTTCGGATAAAAAATGATACGTTTTGGTACAAAATTCTCGAAGTATACAATGATCATGCCGAGAAACGAGGCTTTCTGATTCGTACCAAGAACATGTTGACGGGAAAGTGGACTCCTATGAATCGAGAGGTCGACAAGTTTAATTCGTGAGTGAATGAAACGAAGGCTATGAGTTGGGAGAACAATGACAATTTGATGACGCGTATCGAAATCTTGTATAGAGCACACACGAAATCGGATTTTAAGCATAAGAGTGCTTGGAACTTTTTGAAAGACGAGCACAAGTGGAACAATCCCGAATCGACAAATGCAAGACGAAACCGTAATCGGGTTACCAACGAGGAACCCGAGCTATTTGGAGACGACGCGTTGCCTCGTCCAGCCAGCCTACATAGGATTGCTAAAAGTCAACATTCTTCAAACTCTACCGCTAGTTCCGGTTCAAACCCGACAATGTTTCAAGAAATGATTCAACAACAATACGAGCTAGACCGGAAAGAAAAAATGGAGCGTATCGACCGCGATGTGAACTCTCGAGTCAACTTACACAATTCTAAAAAAGTAGCCGAGGACTTGAAAGTCCTACAAATATTGACGGACGGGATGGATCCGATTGACGTGGCTATTATCAACGCCCAAAAAGCCCGAATCCGTGCTTTATATCATCCATATAACTAATTTAGTTTATGTATTTTTTTTTCCGTTATGTTTTTAATTTTTATGTAATGTCTTTTTATTTTATTTTAATGAATGTAATATTTTTAATTTTTAATGAAGTTTATTTATGTTAAATAATTGTGTATTTTTTGTTTTAAATGAAAAAAAAGCTATGGCTTGAAGCCAACGAGGGAGCCACCCAAATGTGATGTCATAGTATTTCTGGCGCCATAGCACTTTTGCTGATGTGGCAGCACTTTTTGGGCTATGGCTTGAAGTCATGGCTCAAGGATGCCCAGTGCTCTAACGACTGTTGTAAATCACTCTAAATTTGATTTTTTTTTAAATCTCTTATAATTATTTTTAGATTTTATTCACATTTTTATACACAATTTTTATACGCATTTTTCTAAATGTTTTTATATACATTTTTATACACACCTTTTTATACACGTTTTTATACACATATTTTTATACACATGTTTTTATAAACACATTTTTATACACACAATTTTACACATGGTTTTATACACATTTTACACACATTTTTACACACGTTTTTATACAAATTTTTATACACGTTTTTATACACATGTATAGAAATGTGTGTATAAAAACGTGTATAAAAATGTGTGTATAAAAACGTATATAAAAATGTGTGTATAAAAACATGGTAATAAAAACGTGTATAAACATATTTGTATACAAACGTGTATAAAAATGTACGTATAAAAACGTATATAAAAATGTGTATAAAAACGTGGTTATAAAAACGTGTATAAAAATGTGAATATATATGTGTGTATAAAAACGTATATAAACTTGTGTGTATAAAAATGTGTATAAAAATGCGTGTATAAAAACGTGTATAAATGTGTGTATAAAAACGTATATAAAAATGTGTATAAAAACGTGTATAAAAATGTGTGTATAAAAACGTGCATAAAAATGTGTGTTAAAAAGTATATAAGTATGTGTGTATAAAAACGTGTATAATGTGTGTATAAAAACGTGTATAAGAATGTGTGTATAAAATATATGTATAAAAAAATATATAAAAACGTGTATAAAAACACGTATAAAAATTTGTATAAAATGTATTTAAAATTTAAAAATAATTAGAAAAGAGATTAAAAAATTAATTTTAGTGTTAATTATAAACGATCGTTAGTATAAAGGACTAACGTTGCAATAATAAAACAGACGATCGTTAATTTAACCGGCGCCACGTAAGACTAGCAGGTCGTGTTTCATATATTTACTTGTTGCAACAAGTTTGGATGGTGATAATGATATTAAAATATTATTTTGATAAGATGTGAAAATTTACGAAAGTAGTATGGTAAACAATGGCTTTAACCCAATTAAGTTTTGTTCTTGTGTTGTAGTATTAAAATACCAAAGAACAGGAAATGCGTTTGAAGAAAATAGAAAGATTAATTTCCACATATATATTTTTGTTTGCTCTAGTCTTTATTAATTTGGACGTGAATAAATTAAATGAAGAAGAGGAATTTCTTACAAATCTTCTAGTTTGGAGATTCTTTTTTCTTCTTCCAATTACGAATAGATCAATAAGATTTGGGGTATCTTTGTGAAACTTAATAACAAATCCTATTACCAGTGTGAGAAAATAATATGAGGGGTCAACTAGAAGACCAAAGACTTTTGTTAAAAGAACTTCCAAAATACGGAGTATATGTTTACTTAATTCATAGTTTTTTCATATAAAGTGTAGCTAGGCATGCGTCTTCTTAGTAAATCCCTCAATTTGTTACTACTTGCAAGCTGATGATATATGCAAATAAAAATCATGTATTGTTTAACCCCATATCCATATATATCCTTACATATATATGTAACCATAACCAAGCGGTAAGAGTTCGAGTCTTAGGTCTCAGGTTTAAATCTCGTAAGCTACGTCCTACTAGGTCCTTAGGGCCATTTACCCTAGCCGTATAATAGTGATTTACTAGTTCTATAGGTTTCTCGAGGTGGGGTTGAGATGTCGATCACCATTCAGGTGAGGTTTCCTCGCACCCGAACAAAAGAAAAGTGTGTATAAGAATACTTGTAATTACATAACTATTTTATTAGTATTATGTTTACCAGGTCATTATAATTCACAGAAGACTGAGTCAACATGTTCAAATTACGCAACACGCCGACGACTTCTAAGAAGACTTTTGATGAATTGTTTTCAGTCAATATAAAAAGAGAACAAACACATTTGCACCACCAACCAGGTATCACCATTCTCATCCATGTATTCATCTAATGGGAAGATTCATGGCACCTTTCAAAAATCCTGCACAGGCTTTATAAGTTTCACTCATCAAAATTGCATCTCTTGTGCAAGGTATGCACTACTATCACATTATCTTTTTTTTGTTTTTTTCTTCATGTATCATTTCCTGTTTTTTCTTTGTTACATGCTACTGTATATAGTCTCGACTCGCTATATTTTCTGATAACTAGTAAGTACTAAACTAGAACACCAAATCAAGTGGTTTAATTGGTGTACCTAAATATTAAAAGACTAGCGACTTAGCGAGTAGCAAGATAACATTGAGACCATACATTTAGAGCCACTAACATTTTTAACCACCCTAGCTATTTGTGTTTTTTGGCACAGTCACAGAAATTACTACAGTCGCGGCAAGTATAAAAAATTTCTTTTTTTGGTCTTTTAGTGTCTAATATATGAAAAATACTAGGCCTACTAAGGAAAAATCTTATACTTCTAGCTAGAACAAACCATTTAGTTGTAACTATAATAATACAGTGATGATTAACATACAACGGGGTCAAATTGTGCAACTTGAATAACATTCGTGTTTATAATATAGTACGCGTTTAAAACATTACAGTGAGACAATATATGAATTTTTGCGTAAATTTATGCAAGATCAATGAAAATGATAGTGTGTATATCATTACGAAAAAATAAAAGCTATAATACTTGCATATTTTTACAGAGAACGGAAAATTATAAGTTAGTATTTGTAAGTTTTTATTAATGCGATTAGATAGATCTCTATCTTTGTATAGCTTATTAGCGTAGCTAGATCTATTGTGCTAACTACTAACATGTATCGTGCGTATACCATTAATAAGTACATAAACGGAAAACACCCCAGTCTTGATGGCATCAAAGCCTTGTTATTCTTTGTCTCTTCTTCTCGCCCCCCTCCCACCCGCTGCATGTTGTCCAGCCATCGTAACCTCTTCTCCTTAACATCGCCACCACACCAAGGGCGTCGTGGCTACTCCCCTGTTATAATATAGCAGCAATCCCTAGCAGGTTGAAGTGTAACTTAGTCTAGTTCAGGGATTCACGTGTAGTTAGTTAAAGAGAGTTAGGATTATATTAGATATAGACTAGCTTGGTTTGCTTGGTGTGCAAGGTAAGCAAACACGCCTTATAGTCGATCCTATGGAATTCGAATTCTAGAGTAATTATACCCTCTCATCTCTTTAAAAGAAATGTGAAGGGATGCTAGTTGCTATCATAGAAGATGTAACTTGTATAATCTTCTTTGTACTCAACGTGGTATACTGGGTTTAGAAACACGGTAAAGTTTGAGGGATATTCGTATGTGTTTTTAATTTCCTTTTGCCTTGTGATCTTGAGGGTGGCGACTTTGCTTGTGAGTTCTCTATGATCGATTTCGCTTTAACTTTCACGTTTTGTTGGAGGTTTTATTCAACCTCTCTTTTGAAGCTCCTCTCGATTACAATCTGTGTCCCTTTAAATCTTCACTATAAGCAACATCAATGTTGTCACCTATGATTAAATTTTTTTTGTCATGAAGATAGTATAGGTTGTGAACCGTTGACAATACTTGGTGATAGAATGGCCACCTAGGTCGATGTTACATAGATCAGTGTTAAGTTGGATAGCACAAGCAACTTTTTTATCCTGAAAATGATTCTCTAGATTAACTCACACATCGTGAGCAATAACACCTTTCTTTTTTTTAATCTTCTCGCGACTAGTTTATAGTTTATGAAATATCAATGTGCTTTCATCTAGAATCATCTTAGGGACCGGCGAGTATAGTCGACCAGTTCATATGGCTAAGTAATATAGAATTCACACAATGCATTCCAAAAATTCTCCCCATGCATCATGTAACAACCCATCCCACACTAATATTAGAAACAAAACTTAAGCTACTTGTAAGTTTAAAGTTGTGGGCGACCAATAACTTTCATGGTTTCACCATGGTTTTTAGCTAAAAACCAAAGGTGTGATGGGCACTTGGCTGGGTAAATAATGCGTAAGAACACAACACAATAAAGAAATGGAAATCGGCACATATGTAAAAAAGATGAGACTTCCTAACTATGAGAGAGTGTCTATATGTAAACACTTGAGGATGTCTGTTCATGTTAATTGTTCTTATATTGACATCAAAAGAAGTGGAAAGAAAATTGAAACTTTTACAAAGCATGCAGTACACAAAGACTAGCAACTAATGCTATCTAGGGCTAATGGCATGATAATGTATTATAGTTGTCACGATTTCCTTCTATATGTATCAAACAATTTTTTTTGCTATTCTGTGTACTAAACTCGATTTTATAGCTTTTTTTGTGTATTTTATGACCATTTTGCCCCTCATTTTAATAACCCCGAAGGGGCAAAATGGTCATTTAATACACAAAAAATGCAATAAAATCGAGTTTAGTACACATAAAAGCAAATATTTTTGTTCGATACATATAGAAGGAAATCATGACAACTATGATATATTTAGCTGCCATTTGCCCTACTATCTACAAGTTACGAAGTCTCTTGAAAGTTATCTTGAGGAACAATGAGATGAATTTTCCAAGCCAGTCTACTAGCCATGTTACCGCACCAACTAGAACACACCCGGCCCATAGCTTCCAGTTCAATCTTGCACCATAACCAAGGATAAGTTGAACGATGGTGAAAAGGACATGAAAAACTATGAAAGTGATGACTGCAACCAAAAACTCTATATGGCGATGAATACCTCTGAAAAAGTTCTCGTTTTGTAGCTCCCTGGCATTGAATTGATTGAAGAACTGACAAAACATAAAGATATTAGACACCGCTGTTTTCATGTGCTGATTTGTACCCACGACTGCAGACCCTTTAAGCTCAATAGTCAATGAACACATAGCCTGATACGAAACCTGAAACACTATGTTTCTTATCATATCTGCAGTTATAATTGATTTCCTACAACTAACTGGAAGCAAGCTCGCACGTGTATCTTCTGATGGCTTTGTTAGTAAAGCGAAACCACCAAGAAAATCCAAGGTTAGTTTTACCCATACAAACTGAAGTGTTGTTAAAGAAACATCACCAAAAAGTACTGTCTCGGAAAAGCTTATAAGTAAACTGCTAATGGTTGTGATTAGAACAAGCTGGAGGAAACTTTGAATATTGTGGTGAATGCATTTTCCAGAATCAACCATGCTGATCAACTCGGAAAAACTCCCATCGGGTATAAAGATACCACAACTTTCTCTTGCCCTCATAGAGCTCCATTCCCCCATCGCTATTCCTACGTCTGCTGCCCTTAGTGAGGGAGCTTCATCTGTTCTTTGGCCAAGAAATGCGACGACTTGACCTTGTCCCTTCAGAGTCTCTACCAGGAGTAATTTATCGGATGGGAGCGCTTCTCCGAGAACGCGAATCTCATTAGCCTTTTCATGTCTCTCCTGATCAGTGTATTTCCTGAAAGCTTCACCTGTTATTACCACAGATTCCGAATCACCAATGGTGATTCCACACTGGAGGCAAAAGTTTTGCAAAACTGAAGTCTTTTTGCTTGAGACCATTATGGTTTCAATTCCACGTTTTCTGCATTCCTCAACTTGTCCTATAATTTCCTTCTTCGTGTATTTCAGGCCTAGTATAGCTACTAGGACCAACTCATCTCCATCTAGTGTTTGGCTTTCGGTACGTTTGCATGCAAATGCAACTGTCTTCAAATCCTTACACCGCATTCCCTCATCACGTTGTTTAAAAACTTGTCTCATAGTATTATCTATGGGATATGTGTGCCCTTTACTATCATAATAATGTGTGCACATGCTCACAATTCTACTCACTGGTCCATTGAAATGCTCTACCATCTTCTCACTTTCTTCAATTTCTTTAATCAACGCACCACAAGGTTCTTCAGTTCCCCGAAGCAAGGTCCGCAATGTAACACCTTTCTTATTTAATATATTCCATTTTTGCGTCATTGTTTCGCTATTAAATCCCAACTTATCTTTGGCCCAATGGGAAAATGCTGGCTGTTCCAGTGTGCCAATCCCATCACAAAGTGCCTCAACCACATTGGGGGATAGTGTAGTGCAGCCACTGATAACTTCTCCTCCAATAATGAACTTTTCAACTATCATCTCATCCTCTGTGAAATCGGCAAAAGTGTCAGTGCAAATTCTTGTAACTGATGCCATCTTTGCCAAACCTTGTGAATCTTGTTCAATGGCTGTACCGGACAGTGTATTGCTCTTCCATTTGTATATTGCGAGTGAGACAACAAAAGGCACCCCTTCCGTTAACCCAACTAAAGACACACTTAGTAGCTTTATCAGAGCCCTTGCACTGTACTTCGATTCTTTAATGATCGTTCTGAATATATTTGCGAAATATCTTGTCGCCGCTGGTTCTGTCACTGATTCTGGCTTATAACCATTCTCGTCATCCATCTTTCCAGCCTGATAACGGACAAATAATACTAGAATGATGAGAATACTGATAATGAGCCCCGTATAGTGCAAGCAGGTACTCAACTTGTCAATGCGTGTTTCTAATTTGCATCTCGTGTATTGTTGACTAGTGGATTTTTTCATCATCTCACTCCATCCAGTGTCCATATGTAAGGATGTCACGACCATCCGAGCATCCCCACTAATCACTCTCTCACCATAGGATAAAAATGGGTTCTGCTCATTGATAATATATTCAGACCCATAATCCACTTCTAACCCTTGTCCTTCTACAAACAAACCATCAGCTGGGACTTGACAGCCCTTCATCAACAACACAATATCACCGCATACGAGCTGTGGTTCACATATATATTTTTCTTCATCCTCCCTTATTACATGTACTTTCCCCACACTCCCTTCTTTAATTGTTTGCTTCTGTAACTTCTTTCGAGCTCTTTGTTCTTCCGAGTACCTTCGTATAGAATCCAAAAAGACTAGAAGAACAACTAAGATGAGTACAACTACCCCATCGTGACAACCATTCTCTAGACCATCTTCCTTGATCCCAAATACAAGTGACAGGACTGCAGCCAGCAAAAGAAGAAGTATAGTTTTATTCTTGAATGCTTTCCAGACCAAATGGAAGTATCTGTGTGTCGGAGACAGTTGGTAGGACTCCTGTAGACGGCTACGGGAAATAGCTTCATCTTCAGATATTCCTTTGATCAAATCTGTACTTAGTGCATCGGCAATTCCACTTAAACCTCCGAATTCTTGCAGTGTCAGAAAATTCTTCTCCCTTACAATCTTAGAGATGGTTTTGCTCTGGCTAAGCTGAAACTGATCGGCAGTTGGTTTTACACCAATATCTATATGGTGCTCGGGTGACGCAGCTACAGAGTCACTAACTTCAGCATCTTCTGATTTCTGTTAAGTTAAAAATGTACACACATGAATCTTCTGTACTTTAATAACATATATATTAGCTTAGTATATAAGCAATTCTAGTCTTAATCAACATAAACTTAATAACGTGAGGGAAAATGATATTCCTATAGCTTTGGAAAAATGTAGTGGTTGAGATGAATAAATGATCTACTATCTTGCTTGCACCAGAACTGACTTTATATATACTAAGTACAGATGAAATTGATAATCGTGTGCAGATATTTTGATGAACGAACTCTAGCTTTTCATCTTTTGGTGTGGTCTGGAATTTCGGTAAAAGTAACCTTTTTATGTTTTCCAAATATACATAGCTTGAATGAACCTAATTCCGATCCATGTTGTTCATATTCAAATCTTGCCATTCGGAATCAACATCTTCATCCAAGTATATCTTTTTATTACTGTATTAACTTTAGTGTTGTTGCATATGTCTACATATGAGTACTGTAGGTGGTTGTTTTCGTGGTCTATATAGCGACATATGCATGTGATTATGATTCATCATAGAGTATGAGTATGTGGAAATGGTTTCGATCACTTACTGATTCATATTTCTCAGGGCTACTATTAACGCTTTTGTATGAAGAAGCCCTGGAAACAGACGGAGATTGGTGATTTGTTCCTGTAATGGAGAGTTTCATAGACTGGACAGCATGTATTGCAGTGTTCATAATTTCTACTGCACTGGAACCATCCGTTTGTGGTAATGGAAGCAGCTGCATTTCGAGGTCAATAGTGTCATGAGCCTCTTCCATCCTTGAAGCTTTTCAGTAAGAATCTAATTAACTGCATTGACAAACACTATACAGATTAAGTTACTTGATACCATAGGGTCATGGACCTCTTGCATCCTTGATGTTTCACTAAAGTTAATACCCATTTTTCTAGCAAGTCGCAAGTATGAGATTATTTTAGCATTTTTGCGATTATTTATGAAATCTCGCAAGGTGTGAACAAAAGTATCGCAAGGTATGATGTTTATTCCAAAAAAAAAAAAAAAAAAAACTCCCAAGCTATGAAGCGGAATTCTTTTGGCATTTTGTGAAAAACGGGCGGGAAAATAGGTAGTTTTGTGATTTTCCCAGTAATAGTAATATTAACAAGCAACAACTTAACTAATGCCTAGTCGAGGGTTGGATATATTTACCAGAAATGATTTGCTTTAACGACAGTTGATCGGAAGACTAGAACTTCTCTGATTTACACTTGAGAAAATGATAGACTATAGAGAATGTTTTGTTTGCAATGCTATGTTGAAGCAAAGATGAAGATCGATGCATATATAGTGTAAAGAAATTTAAAGGCAATATGCTGAAGAGTGTTAACACCACACGCGGTTTGATGCTGCATGCATTTGTTTCCTTTAAATTTACATGCATGTTCATATATCAAATATTTCAAAAAATGAAAATTGGACCCGTATGCATGTAGTATTAATTTTTATTTACGTACTGTACTAAAAAATATTTATGTCCATTTTACTTATTAAACATTTTAATTTTAATTTTAGTAAACTTTTCACTTTCGTTTTGCAGATGTCGTCCTACAGTTTACGTGAATTAATAGTAAGAATATCTCTTAAATACTTATAATGTAAAATGTGTTTTCATAAAAAAGTTTTTTTTTTTTTTTTTTTTGTTTTACTTCATCTCAACCATCCATTTTATTTCCATCTAACGGTTTAGATTAATTCATATTTTAATTTAATTAAAAAACCCACTTTCATCTTATTTTTTTAAAATTAAATATCTCACAAACCGTTAATCATTGTTCGCTCTCTAAAAAACGAAATATATACCATCGCGACGAGAATAAATCATCTATTCTATAGAGGGGCAACTTCTATATTACTTCGACGAACTTTTTTTTCGATTTTTTTTTTCAGTCACGTCTGAAAAAATCACATGTGATTTACAAATCACATGTGATTGTGATACAAATCACATTGTGATTTTTTCTGAACGTGACTGGAAAAAAAAATTCAGAAAAAAAAAAAATTTGTTCGATAATATATAGAAGTTCCTCTTAGAAAGATATAAAAAAATACTGTTTCGCGCTGGTGTATTTTTTTTCGTCACGTAAATTTAAATTTATACCATCGCGATCGAAGTGATTTAAATTATTTTTTTAAATTCCGCTCAAAATAATTCACCGTTGATTCGAAAAATCACAGGTGATTTTTCTACATTAGAATATCACACGTAAATTTGTAAATACACTTGCGATTTATGAATTTTTGAAATCACACCTGTGATTTATTACTTTATAAATTCATTAAGTGAATTTGTGAAATCACATGCTATTTCTGATAATAGCACGTGATTTTTAAATACAAATCACATCACAAAGTGAATTTCTACATAATCACGTGTAATTTTTTTTTGCGGAAATATTTTAACACTAAAAGTCCGTCACAAGTATAGGAAACGAATTTTTGTTTAGTTACGTCTGAAAAATTACATGTGTTTGTGCTTACAAATCAATGTGATTTTTTTCAGAGTGACTGAGGGAAAAAATTCGAAAAAAAAATCGTCGATAGTATATAAAAGTGCCCCTCTATAGAAAGATGATTTAATTCTCGTCGCGATGGTGTATTTTTTGTCGTTTGACGATTTACCGTTTGCAAGATATTTCATTTTAAAAAAAAAGGTGGAAAGTAGAGTTTTTTAATTGTTTTTTTATTTGATGAAAAATGGATGGCTAGGATGTGTTCTTTTGTTCTTTGAAATGATATTGTTCTATCATGATCTCACCTCATAATGTAAAATGTGTTTTCATAAAAAAGTTTGTTTTGTTTTTTTGTTTGTTTTTTTTGTGTGCGAGTGAGTAGCATATTTTTTGTGATGTGTTATAAATTTTTTATTGAGAGGGTGTTTAAAGTGATGTTTCTGTCCTATAACTAAACTGCATCGTCTCCTACTATTATTTGTCAAATTTGTGACTAGTTAAGTCCTTAAACTTCTCGTTGATTTATATTATCTACATCCCTCGCATTCATATATCATAACCACGATAAAACATACTACATTTTTAAAAAGTTGCAAAATGAGAACTTGAAAATCATTAATATACCCTTTGATTAAAAAAGTTAATTTACAAATAGGTTATTTGTTTTACATATTGCTTATATCCTCACACTTTCTATTATTTTTTCGAGTTATACACCTATTAGAGTTGCCGTTTAAAAGTCATCCACAAAAACCTCAAGTTCAGTAGTTATAAACTATTTGCCGTTTTTTACTGTATCCTCATTCGTATAAGTACTCGCTATGGTTTTAAAAATTGAGGGAATGAAAAAGCCTTTCCAAACTTTCACAATTATATCAAACCGTAAAAATTAAAACTCTTAGGTGAACTACTTTTTCACACAATTATATGTATGTGTTTTTTGATAACAAACCTACTATTTTCAAGAGCAAAAAACATATAAATATCAATAATAGTTAATTATTTTGCAACTTTTGACCATATACAACTTTTCTCACTAACCGGTTAAACTTTGAAACTACTGAGAGCATTGGGTGTGCCAACAGGAACGAATCGAAGATTTTCAAGAGAGTTGCGCACCCTTTTTTTTTCTATCATAAGTAAAAATTCACGCTAAAATACTATTTATTAGCTAGAACAAATATCGAGGGTTGCACGTAAAAAAATCACTTTTTAGCTTTTGACACTTACACTCATATCATCAAAAACATCCTCCCTCATAACCAATGTTTTAAAACCTGGGTCTCTAATCGACCCGGTCGAGTCACCGGGTTACCGATTCAACCGGCTCGACCACCAGGTCAACCCGCTCTTCACAAAAAAAAAGTTATATATATTTGCCATGATAAAAGAATATATATATATATATATATATATATATATATATATATATATATATATATATATATATATATATAGACAAGCGTTCATTTGAGAAGGCTAATTTTTATGAGAAGGAAAGAAGAGATCCTAGCCCTCTATTAGCCCCTCCTTTTTTTAGATCTAATGGTTTAGATTATATTAGATTTTGCACTGAATTTACACTAAAAAAAGTGGAAGGGCTTTTATGTAATTTGACATTAAAAAATCATAAGGGTCGACTAATCTTCACTCTCATTCTCAATTTCTCTCTCTCCTCTCATTCACACAGTAATCCCAATTCTCTCTCAAATTAACACAAACGGTTAACCACCATCACCACCGTTAACCACCATCACTACCGTTAACCACCGTCATACCGATTGCTGTCCAAAAAAAACCACCGTCATACCGATCAATTATCACGATGATAATCATCTATCAGAAATGAAAACCCCCAATTAATGAGGAAGATGAGCTTTTCAAGTCACATTACACAGGTAACTATTATCTGTTTTATTTTTTATATAATTTAATTGTAGAATTAATAATTATTATGCATTTGAAGTTATTGTGATTGTTTAAATTGTAAATACGTGAAATGTGAATTATAGATCACAAATTAGGTCTTGATTGTTATTGGGTACTTAATTAGTTGCGTATTTTTAAGATATGTGAATCACTTGGTTACATGTGAAAATATATATCTCGTAGATTTTTTAAGTTGTGCTTTTTAAGTTGCGTGAAGCACTTTGTTACATGTGAAAATATATGTCTCGTAAATTGTCACATGTGTAAAATATATGTCTCTAGCATGTTAAGATGTCTGAATAAGTTCGTCACACGTGAAAATATGTCTCGTAAATCTTCACATGTGAAAATATATGTCTCTATGTGTGAATAAGTTCGTCACATGTGAAAATATATGTCTTTAGCTTGTTAAAATGTGTGAATAAGTTCGTCACATGTGAAAATTTATGTCTCGTAGATTGTCACGTGTGAAAATATATGGCTCTAGCTTGTTAACACATGTGAACAAGTTCATCACAAGTGAAAATGTATGTCTTGTAAATTATAAGGATGCGTGAACAACTTGGTCACTTGTGCAAAATATATGTCTCGTAGCCTTTTTAGATGCGTGAACCACTTAAAAAGTAAAAGAAAGTGTTACGAGTCCTATTTTTATGAAGTGGAGGAAATTTGGCTTATAGAGTTGTGGAATCTCCTAAAAAAGTTTACCTTATGATTGCTTGTTAATACTTTGCCATTTTATCTCCTTTTGCAGAAATGTATTTTGACAGAGTCAAATTCTATGACTTCACTTCCATTGGTATGATATTCTGACCTAAGGTTATCTTCACGAATCATTATGATATCCAAGTCTATTCATTTTTACATGTGTAAACACTCTTTGAAAGTCCTTAGCCTTGATAATATTCAGTTAGGACCTCTAAACATTAGATGGTGAGTTGCTTGTTATTGGATTATAAAAAACAATAGCAGATTATTTGATCAAGTGATGTTGTCGGGTGATTTGGATGAATAAATTGCGTTTTAGGATCCCTGTAGAGAAACAAAAAAGACAAATCAATAAAAGCCAAGATCTTTTAAAGGTAAATTTATTGGGCGGGAAGCTGAGCATTTTGTGAATGTGATTAGCAATTAGTCCAGGATGCTCGTGTTGCTCTTATGCATTACTAACGAATTTAAAGTTATATGATTCATTTTTTACGTTATTGATAAAATACGAAATTATTGCCATGAAGAAAATGACATGTGGTATGTTTGAATTAAGACTTGTAGATTAAGAACCGGTTGGGAATTCGTTTTATAGTTTGGCACTATAAGGTTGTATTTGGAATTGTTCATTCAAACATTGGTTATTTTAGTGATTAGATGACACTCAAACGTAGTGTTTGGAATTGTTCATTCAATTATGTTTGTTCAAGTAATTATTTTGCTCTGTAAGGTAGTGTTTGGCACTGTAAAATAATAAAGTTAATTAGATAATAGATGGCGTTTGAGATTGCTTATTTTAGATCTTGTCTAAATATTTAAGAGATATTTAAAGCCTAAAAATAAAAAGCTTGGTACCTATTAGTTTTCTTCTTTAGTTAACTTTAAAAAGTACAGAAAACTTAGATTTTTGGAACATATTTATAAACAATTGTGTCGTGTGCTCTGTGCATATGGTTTGAATAAAGTATTCGCATCTAAAAACGTTTAATCACAAATACTCACATGTTTAATCAGACATACGCACATCTACATCTAAAAAAGGATTCAAGTTATGTATATATTAAACGAGCCAAATGGGTGATTAAAGTGTTATGTTTACGTTCTTGTTATACTCTTTAGGGGGGTGATCCAGAACTTGACCACAAATGTTGGGATTGACCTGAAGCTATGACCGAGAAAAGACCTGCTAAACAAATAAACACGTCTACTCCCGGAACAGAAGTTGCAGCCGAGACTGCAGCAGCAATGGCATCTGCATCACTGGTGTTCAAGTAGAGTGATTCAAAGTATTCAAGCTTACTCCTCAAGCATGCTAAAGAGGTGTTTACCTTTGCGGACCAGCATAGAGGATCTTACAGCGAGAACATCCCTGAAGTTCAGATATATTATAATTCAACCGGCTATGGTGATGAGCTTTTGTGGGCAGCTAGCTGGCTCTATCATGCAACAACTGATCAGACGTATCTTGATTATGTAACTGGAACTAATGGAGAATCCTTTGCTAATTAGGGTAGCCTTACTTGGTTCAGTTAGGACGACAAGCTCCCCGGGGCCCAGGTAAAGTCGGCTAATATCTATGTGTGATAATTCTTAAAGACCCTTGATCCACCCACACACACTATTTTACATTTTCATAGTGTACTTAAGCTGAGATTCTTTTCTCAAGTTTGACTAGTATAAATGGGGTTGAATCATTTTTTGGATATTCTTATTTGAACCTATGGGTGTTTGGATATTCTTATTTGAACCAAAGTTTGATTACTATAGTTAGAAGTGGCGTGATAGATGGGTCGGGTGGGCTGGATAACGGGTCATTTGTAGCATGAGTTGGTTTGGGGTTACCAAACCATGATAGAAAGTGTGTTCGTGAACATAATTGTATCGAATTCACTTCACATGTGGACAACTATCATGCCACTTCTAACTATAGTAATCAAAATTACTGGAAGTTTCAATTTCTAAATGGAAATTTTTACAATATTTACGACCTCCAAAATTGTTCTATTTTATAAAAATATTGTAGTAACATATTTTTTAAATATCAAATATAAAACAGCAGCTGATTATAATTAAAAATAAGAATAAATGGCCATTACAAATGTGGGTAAGCCCAACGTGACCTATTTTGTATGATACTTAATCGACTTGTATCAACTAAAACCCATTTTGACATGTTACGCAACCTGCCGACCAGAACAAATAAACCAACCTCTCTTGCTCGTTTTCCTCTTCCATAATGTTGAGTGTCTAAGTTCCCAAGCTCACCCTTCCGTTTACCTCCAATACCAGGTACAACTACAGGTTTGGGAACTTCATTTGCCTTCATAGCTTTAGAGGATGTTTTCATGTTATTATCTGTCACAAGCCTGGAGATATCACTTCACTACTTGTCCCCCCTTGTTTTGATACCAACTTTTTCCATACAGCCTGCACAATACACCTACTAGATGCAACAGATTAAAGATATCAAGAGGTGACCTCAGTGGGTAAGTCTTTCTGCTAGTTTTGTTTTACATATTTGCCTTCTGAGATCATGGATTGTGAGTTGTGAGTTTCTGACTTGTTTTTGAGCTCTTTCACCTTCAGTCAACTTTCTTGAGATTCTTTGGGAGGCCTCATATTAAAAAGTAGAAATATGTTCTTTCTTTTTTTTTAAAAATTCTAAGGGCAGGAAAAAATCCTGATTATATTCCAGATACTAGATATTAGCACCTTAACTGTTATTGGTTACTCAATTCTGCATATGGGTAGTTGATGAATGGCTTGTAAACTTCATAATCCTGATATCTGGTTATTTCATATGAATTCTTGTTGGTATCGGGTAATATTATTATGATTTTATTGCTGATTCACAACTAAAATGCAATTACTTTTGCAGTTCATTTTAGAGCAACTCTGTAACCTAATTTGCCTGTCAAAACCTGAAGTTGTGTATCATTTGATATTGAACAAGGCACACACCCAAGAGGAGTTCATTAGGGGTTTAATAACCAAAAATCCATATTCCAGTGGTGAAATTGGTCCATTGATGCGTGATGTTAAAAATAAAATCTGTAACCCGCTGGATCTCTTGGGTCTTATCGAGGATGATTGTGGAGATTTGAGCATCGCCCAAGTTTATGAACAAGTGTGGAAAAATTCAAGTAACCAATCCACAAACGCAGTTGCTGCTACGTTACTTTCTTCTAATGTTGCAACGTCAGCAAGAGATTCTCCTCCTATGACTGTAACCTACAGGCTTCAGGTTTGTAACCACAATAGAGTATTTGCTGAGTTAGCTACTTAAATACGTCTTTTGATAGTTAGCAATTATGTATATTGGTGTCCATCTATCAGGGGTTAGATGGTGAAGCTACTGAGCGCATGATCAAAGAATTGGATGATGATCGAGAAGGAGGCCCAAGATCCCGAAGTAGAGTTTGCGAATGTATCAGGCTGGAAACTCTTTTGGAGATTGTTTAGGTGTGCAGGTCATATTCCACATTAATGTGTATGCGATTGATGCTTGGTGCTATAATGTTTCCATTTTGTTATTCTGTTGCGTTGAGATTTTGTTGAATTGCATCGTTAATATGGTTGTTAATGTACAGCGTTTGTGAGAGATGATCTGAAGTCAAACCAGGAGCAACTGGTGGCTGTTCTGAATCTCTTAATGCTTTGCTGCAAAATACGAGTAAACAGAAGGGCATTGTTGAGGCTTGGAGCTTTGAGTTTACTACTAGAAATTGCACGACGTGCTTTCTCTATTGATGTCATCGAGCCAGCTGAGGGCATCCTTCTAATTGTGGAGAGTTTAACAATGGAAGCTAACGAAAGTGATAATATTAACATTGCCCACAATGCTCTTACTGTCTCCAATGAAGAAGCTGGTGCCGGAGAACAAGCTAAGAAAATAGTTCTCATAAGGCCTCAAAAAGTCAAACAAACAGCAGAGAAACACCGAGATGGTTGCTAGAATTTTGCCTTACTTGACCTACGGTGAGCCTGCTGCAATGGAAGCTCTTTGTCAACACTTTGATCCATACCTAAAGAATTGGGTTGAGTTTGACCAGCTGCTAAAACAGAATCTAGAAAATCTGAAGGACGAGACTGTCTCTCCGCAAGCATCAAAACAGAGGTTTGCAGTTGAGAATTTTGTTAGGGTCTCAGATTCGATGAAGACAAGTTCCTGTGGGGAAAGACTGAAGGATATAATATTGGAAAATGGAATTACTGAAGTTGCAGTTAGACATCTAAAGGATAGTTTTGTGTTTACAGGAGAAGCTGGTTTTAAATCGAGTCCGGAATGGCATTCAGGCCTTAAACTTCCATCCGTTCCGCTTATACTGTCCATGCTCAGGGGGTTGTCAATGGGGCACTTGGCAACACAAAAGTGTATTGATGAAGGAGGGATATTATCTTTGCTTCATGTGGGATTACAATATGTGAAACAGACGCTCAACCCCCATTTTGTGAAGCAAACAGTGATTCTGATTCACAAGTATCACCAAACAGCAAGCTACATCTTATACATCAGAAGCTGTTTATAAAACATGCTCGTCTGAAAAAGCTGAGCCTCTGGGATGCTCTAGTCTTGATGTAAGATTCTGAAAAGTCAATGTTTTCAGTTCTACATCTCAGTTAGATATTTGTTCTGATTATCACAAATATTGCAGTATTTGTATCTAAATTGCCCGAATCTGAGTGAACTGAACTTGAACTCTTGCAAAGCTTTGCTTCCAGGTAATTCTTGTTGTTCTGATCAACAAGATGATTATAATTTAATATCACATGCTTTCTTCTTTTTACCAAACTTAAATTTGTCTAATCTCAGAGTAATTAGTGTTGCAAAGCTCAAAGCTGGAAAGTGTGCATGCTGTTGGTTGCCCAGATGTGGTGGTTCAAGCAGTTCAAACTCAGGTGAATTAACTTGTATGCTTTGTCTCAAATATTTTTTCCTGTTTTTGTTATCCTGATAAAAAAGTGTGACCAATAATACAGCAAAATGAATCACACTTGTAGATCTAAGGTTTTAAATTGAACTCATCAGTTCTCCAATAGCACGTTCTTTGTAATAGTTAGAACATGACAATATCATACTATTCTCTAAAGTTGAACGTTAGCATGTTTTATGTGTTGGTCTGATTGGGAGCAAAATTTATGAAGTTAATTTACATAATGGTTTGTTATATAACGTTTCTAAATGCTTTTGCTGCATTATAACGTTATTTTAAATTCTTAATGTTATAATTTGCTAACTTGGGAATTGCTTTCTAGTCATCAGTAGATTTTAATATACTTCTCCCTCGAGTTTCACAGTACTTAAGTTTAATGTTGTGCTCTTTTTTTGTTCTTAGGTCTCCAATGACCCTGTTCCTTCATAAGACAATTATTCTCATAAAAGGATGGCTGATGGTTCTAAGAGAGTTGGAATTCCATTCTCTTTTAGCCAACCGGTAAGCTACCAAACTCATATTAACCTTACTGGTGCCAAAATGAGCGGGTTGGTAAATTGGTCAATTAGAAATGGGCTAAAATGAGTTGGGTCGCTACATATATCTTCTTTTGTCCATTTATTAACATATATCGGAAATTAATGACATGGTTTAAAATGAAAAACAATATTATGCAATAATAATCTTTTGTTTCCATACAAACAATTTATGAGTTGTATCCTTTGAGATAGAGCACATTCCTACTCTACCCATTCAGTGGATCAGAATTGAGACCTTCAGTCATTATCATTAAAAAAAACTGCATTATCATTTGAGATTCATCTATCGGACTGACTTAGTATGTTCTACAGTCACTAGATGACGGCAGAGGCACATTTCGAAAGCGAAGGTACACCGTGCAAGGATTGAACCTTTGATCTTGAGCTATTGGTAAAGTGATATAAACTTAGAATTGGCAAAAAAATGAGATAGTGAGTTTTAATAGACATTATTTAAATTTGATAAATATATCTTCACATAATGCAATTTATAGCAAGGGTTTGAAGAATTTAACTTACTAGGGTAATTATAATTCTAGAAGTAGCAATTGTAAATTTAATAGATAAATATTTAAGCGTTTTTATAAAATATATTCGTGCGTGGGCAATTATGAGCAAGGTTGAAACTTTGATCTTCCTACTATTTTTAATAACTTGAAGTACAAAAATAGAACTGATGATGATTATTAGACGTATTATTTAAGTTTTGTAAGAATATCTTCACACGTGCAAATTAGGTAGCAATAATAGAAAGCTTTGATCTTACTAAGTGTTTTTTTATACGATAATGTGCAAATATACTGAGATAAATTATAGTTTAATAGAATGATTCCGTTTATTTTGTAAGCGGTACTTTCATGCTGAAAATTATTTAGCAAGGATTAAGCATAGCCTTATTAGCGCATTGTTAAACAGAGAAATGGAAAAATATTTAGAAATGGATGTTGACTTGACGATTATTTAAGTTTGTAAAATATATTCACTTTAGCAAATTTATGAACAAATATTTTTAACTTTTATCTTACTACTATTTTTTATATTATAAGTGAAAAGAATTTGAGGTACTTATTTAAATAAACAAGATTGTTTAAGTTATGTAAGAATATATCTTCACAGTGCCAAATATAGCAAGGATTGAAGGATTTTATCTTACTAGTGTATTTTTATACTAGAAGTGCAAATTTATATAAGACTTGAATATTTATAGGACGGTTATTTTAATGTTCACAAAAATGTCTTCAATGCGTGCAAATTTGACAAGGATTAAAGCATTGCTCTTACTAGGCATATTGCTTAATGACTAGAAGTGCATAAATTAATGATATAGTGTTTTATTAGACATTATTTAATTTATACGAATATCTTTACTCCTGCAAATTTTGATCAAATATGAAGCTTTGATCTACTAGCATATTTCATCATAATATTATTTTTGTGAAAGGTAATAAATTTCATTCACAAATGAAATACCATTCGTGATAGCAGCAACAATTTTCGGTCAAATCAAAGTACCATTTCTTGTCGCCACATGTCTTGTCCTAGCCAAACGAGATATAAAAACAACTTGGGTCCATTGATTATTCTAGCAACATTCAAACCGGCCATCAAACCAAGGTCCTTGATATCTTGCCTTCGGGCATGACTAAACTACGATGCCGAACAAATTTCCAGACAACCGTTTTTACAATGCCGAACATTTAATAAGTTACCAAAAACACAAGTCGACAATTAAATAATTTCAAACTTAGAACTAGGGAAAAATTCGAGGCTACTCTACTGAGACCCAATTCTTATAACAAATATAACAAGAACTGCGTATTATTTTGAAATGACAACTTAGCAAAAGAAAGCTTGCATTGAATACATAAAATTAAAAACCAAACAAAAAGATGTTAACTTTGCATATATTAGAAGGATCCCAATGTAATAATAGCATAAAATAATAAAAAAATCGCAAACCAACACTATCGACACAGTCCAATACTCCATGGTTTAAAGAGCCACAAATTACAGCATAACGTATCCGTATATATGAACAAACAAATGATTAAGATCAATAAATTGCTAATATAATTGCGCGCTCGGGAAAAAACCTCCCAGGTTATGTTTGGAGAATCGTAATTACCCACCCGGGAATCACTCCATCACCAATAAAACACAATTTTTAGATCAAAGTATGCATAAATAAAGCAAAAACAGTGATCAAAGATTGTAAGATAACCCTTTCTGAGAGCCGAAAAATTAATAATACAATAATGCCCCACAATTCCCTTTCTCATCTACTGGCTTTTTTTGCGCTTTTTCCATAACTATCATGTCATCCTATCATTTTATCTCTCGATTAACAATAGAATCAATATTCCTCCAACATTTAAGTTTTTTTACAAAGTAAAAGTAAATAATAAAAGAAAAGTTTAGTTACATCATAAATCCCAAGTAAAATCTAAAGTAGACAAAGCCATCCACAAATATACTTGTCTTGGAAATAAAAAAACTAAAGGCAAGTACATTTTCAGCCTTATACAAACAACTAATACCTCTATAAACTATAATACCAAAGAACATAATACTTTTCCATTTATATATATCTTTGAATCTAATACTCTGTAGCAGGATAACCATATACTTCGTAGAACATTCCTGCAATCCTTTTAATACTTTGAATCTGCATACTTGGGTTACTAACCAAACAAGAAATAACAAAATACCAATACCAAACTTAAACTAGCAATAAACAAAAACCATCATTGCTGAAAACATATGAAACAAACTGATCATTTAATAGATTAAACTTTTCCACACACTACTAAACCTTACTCACGAAGTACCATCAATTTCATACAAACGAGGAACCAGGACCCTTCACGAGGCTCAAACATACACTAATTCCTGATAGCGATTGAAACCAAATAATACCTGAACCAGGTCTGCTACACAAACAAAATATACTACTAAATTGAACAAAACCCAGATTACCTGAACTCACTGAAGATACTGAACAATTTCCTAAAACAATTAAGAACCGGTTGAACAACATATTCTTAGTAAGAACTATTTATGATACTAAAACCATTACACAAAACTAACCCATTCCTACAACCTATCCACATAACTTATTGAAGTTTCATATCTAACTGAATACATACCATAACCTGAAATCTTTATACCTATTGAAACCATATAACCTAAAAACCCTTTGTAATTCCAAAACTTACTAAAACCTTTATCAATAATGAAAACTACCAGAACCTGAACCTGAAACATATCTACACTGAACTGAATCATCAGCACCATCTACATACTGAGCTGAAGAACCAAAAGCTTCTGAACCAAAAACAAACTAAACTAATTTAAGAGCATACTGACCTGGACCATGGCCAATCTATCTGAGACATAACTAATTTGAACTGAACCAAAATTACTATTCACAGAAGCATCAACAACACTTGAATCGCTGTAGAAAAAAGCAATGTTGCACAACCAAAAGCCAGACCCATAATCCATTTTAAGAGTATAAACCATGCCCGTTGATTCCATCACTTCAGTTAAAAGTTTTCTTGACAATAAAAGCAAGTCAACTTCAGACTTTCTTCTTTCCCATGTAAATCTCTCACCTTAATAACTTCCTCCTTGTAAGTTTGATAGAAAAACTTTTCATAAGAATCATTATCCTTTTCATCGGTAGCTTCTTCAGAATCCTTAATCATCCTCAACGCATTCGTTTTAGCGTTAACATGAAGATTCCTGTTGAGGTGTACAATATCAGCATATAAATCACTAATTTTAGTCTTCAACATCTCTTCAAAAGTAACATTCCATTTAACTCTTTTAGTCCACTCTTCGTCATAAAATTTAACCATATCAGCTGACCAACTACTAATAACATCTTTCGACACGGAAAGTTAACCATAAAATTTAACTCTTTAGTCCACTCTTCGTCATAAAATTTAATCATATCAGCTGACCAACTACTAATAACATCTTCCGACACAGGAATGCCCATATCACAAGCAACATCCACATGGATTTTAACCTCCTTCCAAATATCAGAGACCTCGCTTTCATTTTCTTCTCCTAAAACCTCAAATCTATTCTTAGTGTTGATATTTCTGTTCTAGACAGAATCCTTTATTTTAATACAATCTGTTTTAACATTCCCTCTAACCTTCTTGTTCACCTCAAACTCATTCAAATTAATATTACCAGACTCACTTAGCTTATCTTTACTACCCACAGGCTTCTTTAGTTTAGAATAACTAGATTCAACATCATCGCTTGCCTTTTCTATGCCTTCCTTCTGCTTATTCTTGTCACTGTCATCATTCTTCTTAACCTCATTTGCCACCATACTTTCATCCACTCTAATAACCTTCTCACCATTCTTAACAAGAACATATTGCTTGTGGCCATTGTTGACATTATTTTGTTTAATCCTACTAGCATAATCACCTCTTCCTCTGCCCACTCATTCCACCACCTCTATTATAATTGAAATTCGAAGGACCTTGGCGATAATTACTCAACCCACCCCTTCTATTTCTTCTATTCACCACATACTGCCATCCATCATTATCATTCTCAACGTTCACTGTCTTATTAGAACTCCTCATATTAGCTTCCACCTTATCACCACTCTTCTCCACTGTTTGTTCCCTTTTACCACAAGCGCTAGTAAAATGCCCAAAAATTCTACAATGCTCACATAGAGGAGGAACCCAAGCATACTCCACGTTCAACATCACTGATTTCCCCAAACTTTTGTACCAGACTTCCACAACATCGACTAGACCCTTAGTAGCATCAACATCAACCAAGACGCTAGCAAAAGATGCCCTCCCATAAGGTCTCTCACAAATAGATGTTGTTTTATCCATGAGAAATTGGAACACCAACTCTGCTTGAAATCCTACTACTTCCTTCAACGTTGCAAGCTTCCAAGGGTATGTCAAAGATTTTCACCCACGATGGTACTTTAGAGACCTCTGGCTTAGACATACATAAACCCGCTTCCCATTTCTACACAGAGGCTTTATCAACTAACCAGGGACCATTTTCTATAACATTCGCCATACCATCATCTGACTTGAAATTAAAAAAATACATACCATTTTAACTTATCACTTCACCCAATTGATACACCCTCCACATCCCTGACTTATCACAAAATGGCCAACAATATCCCTGTAATTCATGTGAATACCCACAAAATGGCAAACTACAGTTCTACTCCACATTTTACAACCATAATCACTGGGTCCATATCGGATACTTCCCTACCTTCATAATTAAAACCGTAGGAACATATTTGAGTTTATTATACCTGATGAACAGTTCTGTGGGAGCACTTTCTTCTGGATCATTTGTGGCATTCATTCGCACAAACTCGAGTTTGGTCATTTTGGGCCATACCATTGGATTATGAGCATCTGTGTTTAACATTATAACTGCATATGCAAGAACATAAGCAGTTTCAGCGTTTTTGAAAAGACCTGGATTAATAGCACAGTAACTACAAAGAACAGAAAGACATAAAAGCAACAGTTAGAAACAAGAAATAAAAAGGACAATGCATGATGAATTTAGAGACAATGTCAAACCGCTTATTTCTGAGTGAGTAATTAAACTATGCATTTATGCTTTTTCTCTAACGGGTCAAATGGGAAAAATAACATAAAATACTAAATAAAGAGATCGAACCAACTTTGGCAGTTTGGCCAAACTGCATATTGATGAATAAAACGTCCTAAATAATTTCATTAAAAAAGATTAATACATTATATATATAAGGTTTTTGCAACCACATTTGACACATTGATAATCTATATACTTCGGACTAATAAAATACTTAAAACCAACCTGCCACACCCGTTTCAACCAGTACAAATTTCCCCATTTGACCTGTTACCCAACGCAATTTTCCACCAGTTAAGATAGTTTCTTCGAAAAGTTCACAGAAAGTAAATGATGGAAAAGTTTACATTTAGGTTAAACCATGATACATACTAATGGTAATTTATTTGGGTGTTGAGACTTGAGAGAACGGTGAGTTGAACAAGAGGAAATGTAGAAAGATGCTTACCGCTCTGCAAATTTTTCCATTATATGATCAATCTTCTGTGCTCCACCAGGAAGCCGAAAACCTCTAAGAAATTTATGGATTGCGGTATGAAATTTCATTTCAGCAAAGTTCATAGAATCAACATATGCATGCATTACAGCAAGAGGAAACTCCTCATGTTGACCCAAGTAATCACCGATCATAGACTGAAAGCCTAGAAGAGAAAAAGAACAGTCATAAAAAGCTAATCCAGAATGGACCTTAATATATCCTAAAATAAGAATTATACCTTGTCCAAGCTAGGCGTGTTTCTGAGAAATTGAGCAAGGCGTATTCTCTACTAAACTATTTGATTTCAGGAATTCAATACCCTTCACAGCATGACGGTTGAACTACAATTTACTAATATTCGAACTCAACATGAGAAGGGCATGAAAGTGAAGTGGTAGTATCATAGAAAGCTTGATGTGATCGAGACTACATCAAGAAGGTATTTTCATATCACTTCTAAAGAAAAAAGTCCCTTTGCAGATATCTCTTTTTCAGTATAGGAGTACCTCAGATATTGTCGCTTCCATGGTAGACTTATGAGCTTTGACTTTCTCAAAGTTGCCTTGAGATTCTGCAGCTGAAGAATTTTCCTTAATTGATTTTTGCTATTCATTCTGCTTTGACTCTCTCCGTAACTTCTCCCAATCAACTAGTGATTTCAACACACTCACAAGGCACTAGAATAGGAGAGAACAAAGTTAAAACGTCTAAAGATGAAGCAACTTATTGCCTACAACAATATACAAACCTGAAGAGATGAGGCTTTAATTGATCCAATTTGAGTAGCATTAACTAAGTTTGGATCCACGTTTTGAGCTCCTTGGGCAATTCTTCATAGAGTGGTCACCTTAAATGTCAAAACAAAATTACAAGAGTTATTTGTAATATATGTCTCGTAAGTTTTTCACACATCTTAAAAAGCTACGAGATATATATTTTCACATGTGAAGAAGTTGGTCACACATCTTAAAAAGCTACAAGACGTATATTTTCACATGCGAAGAGGTTTTTCACACATCTTAAAAAGCTACAAGACGTATATTTTCACATGTGACGAAGTTGTTCACACATCATAAAAAAAACTACAAGACGTATATTTTCACATGTGAAGATATTTTTCACACATCTTAAAAAGCTACGAGACATATATTTTCACATGTGAAGATGTTTTTCACACATCTTAAAAAGCTATGAGACATATATTTTCACATGTGAAGATGTTTTTCACACATCTTAAAAAGCTATGAGACATATATTTTCACATGTGAAGATGTTTTTCACACATCTTAAAAAGCTACGAGACATATATTTTCACATGTGAAGATGTTTTTCACACATCTTAAAAAGCTACAAGACATATATTTTCACATGTGAAGAAGTTTTTCACACATCTTAAAAAGCTACGAGACATATATTTTCACATGTGAAGATGTTTTTCACACATCTTAAAAAGCTACAAGACGTATATTTTCACATGTGGCGAGGTTGTTCACACATCTTATAATACTTGTAGTGGTAAATGTGCTTATTGAAGTCGTTCGCCTATCCCTTTTTCGAGTGAAAACTAAATCTATAATTAAGAAAGCATAACCGTAAGTAATATCAAGACTACTAAAACAATGAATGAGCAAATAAAGTTCACAGCTTGCGCAATATTGGTTTAGGCATTTCATCAAACAGTTGATATGCATTATAAAATTGAATCAATTTGCTGCAATTATAACAATTAAAGTATTAAATGAACAAATATTACAAGCAATCGTGATGAAAGTGTAAGAATTTAACCTTTTGAAGGGCCAATTTTGATCTTATAACCTCCAAATTAGTGACAGAAAAGTGTTGCTATGGTGATGACGACGACGATTGGCCTCCAATGATGGTTTGTGTTATAGTTGCTTGTTGTAGTGGTGGTTCTATTCGACGGTATAGTGGTGGTTTGGACGGCGGTGTAGCGGTGGTTATGACGGCGGTGTAGTGATGGTTGTGTTGGCTGTAGTGGTTATGATAGGTGCAGGGAGAGATAGTATTTGTTTTCACTTTAGGTATGTCGTATATGTATGTGTGTTTTGCTTATATACAAGTTTAAATTACAAAAATACCCTTCTTAGTATAGTTAGTGTAAATTATAGATTAATCTAAGCCTTTAGATCAAAAAAAGAAAGGGATAATAGATGGGTAGGATCTCTTCTTTCCTTCTCACCATATTTAGCCTTCTCACTTGAACGCACCCCTACTCCCTAAAGGCATAAACACATAACAGTTAAGGCTCACATAAGCTAAACTTAATTAACGCCCCTTTAATTGTTAACTCGTTATTGTTTAAAACCTTTTCCATTATCACAAAACTAATTTTATGAAGAAGATATTTGACATTTTCTCCCCCTCAATCAATGACCCATTTTCTATTTAAAGAGTTGTAGTCGTTGTTTGAGTTGTCAAATGTCTTTGAAAAGCATTTTCTGATGAAGTATTGTTTAATTTAGAAAACCAAACACCATGAAAAATAAGATTTCTCTTATTTTGACACATAAGCATACTGACACGTACACTTATGGAATATAAGAAGCATGGGTTGTGATGCAACATAATCACAAGCCTTTGTATGGTCATAAAGTAGACCATGCCCGAGAATAAATTCCCGTTGAGAGGTCAAGTTTTCTTTTTGAAATACTTTCTTTTAAGATGATGACCGGGTTGCTATTTGAAATAATAGCAAGCTATTTTTTGGCATGTTTTGAAAACTATTGAACGTTTGCTCGAACTTCATTTACAGTCTCGTATCATTATTAAATGACATTTCTAAGACCGTAAATGTTATCGATTTTCAGAAGACATGCCAGAGATACATATTTTTATATTTTTCTAATTTTTTAATTTATTTTAATTTATTTTCTTTTTAGAAAAATTTATATAAAAGAAAAATATTTTTGTGTTTTCATGTTTTATTATGTACATATGATAAGGATATGAGTTACTACCATCACTCTTTTGTTTCCTCCGCCAGACGTTTTAATGTTTCCAGAGACATGCTTCTCATACCAAGCTTTTCGATCAAGAAGTTGAATCTTTCTCTAGGCAAGGGTTTGGTGAAGATGTCAGCCAGTTGGTATTCAGTCCTGACAAAGTATAGCTCCACGATTCCATTTTCCACTTGCTCCTTTATAAAATGGTAGCGAACATCAATATGCTTGGCTTGTGAGTGTTAAACATTGTTGCAACATAAGGCAATCACACTCTTGTTGTCGCAGTACAGAGGAATCTTATTGAATTAAAAGCCATAATCTATTAGCTGTGAATGCATCCATAGGATTTGAGCACAACACCCAGATAAAGCAATATATTCAGCCTCTGTACTCGAAATGGCAGTGCACTTTTTCTTCTTTGAAGACCAGCTAACAAGTTTGTCACCTAAGAATTGAGCACTTCCTGATGTACTGCGTCTAGTGTCCTAACACCCCGCGTGATCTGCATCTGCATATGTTGTCATAGACATACCGGTATCCTTTAAGTACTAGAGACCCATGTTAATGGTTCCCTTTAGGTATAGGAAGATCCGCTTAACCGAATTTAAGTGCTTTTTGGTAGGCTTTACCTGATACTTGGCACATAAGCAGACTGCATAAATAAGGTCTGGTCTACTGGATGTCAAATACATGAGAGATCCAATCATACCACGGTAAAGTGTAGCATCAATTGGAATCCCCTGTAGATCTTTATCCAGTTTACTCTTTTCTACCATAGGTGTGTCTACAGAATCACTAGTTAGCATACCATATTTTTTAACAATTTCAGAAGCATATTTAGATTGATTTATAAAGATGCCTCTAGGACTTTGAGAAATTTGTAATCCTAGAAAGAATGACATCTGCCCCATCATTGACATCTTGAACTTAGTGGTTATCTGATTAGCAAACTCATTACACATGGCAGTATTAGTGGATGCAAATATTAAATCAACAACATAAATTTGTATCAGTATTAAGTCATACCCAGCTTTCCATGTGAAGAGTGTTGGATCAACTGCACCTTTAGAGAAATGTTGTGAGATTAGAAAGCTTGACAGCATGTCATACCATGCACGTGGTGCTTCTTTGAGACCATAGAGGGCCTTTTTCAGCTTGTATACATGTGATGGGTTGTCCAAATCAACAAATCCTTCTAGTTGAGAAACGTAGACCTCTTCTTTAAGCTCACCATTTAAGAAAGCTATTTTGATGTCCATCTGGTAGATCGTCATAATCTTATGAGAGGCATTTGCTACGAAGATACGGATGGCCTCAATTCTAGCAACCGGTGTAAATGATTCCTCGAAATCGATTCCCTCTTCTTGCCTGAATCCTTAAGCAACTAGTCTAGCCTTATTTTTTAGTACCCTATCAAATTCATCCGTCTTGACCTTATAAATCCACTTTAGTTTGATTAAAAGCACTTTATTCGGACATGACACCAATTCCCAAACTTCTAGTCTTTGAAATTCATGAATTTCTTCTTGCATTGCATCGATCCATGACGGTTCGGTCATTACTTGTTTGAAGTTCTTAGGTTCTACCGAAGTTAGGAAGGCATTAAAGTAACACCACATGGCGTCAGTTTGGAGTTGCTTTCTCGTAGAGACAGAGCGAGAAGGATCTCCAATCACGTTTCCTACAGGATGATTCTTAGTCTATTTACCAAGGTATTCAAATGGAGTGTGGGTTTGTCTCACATTCGATGATGACCCTTAAGAAGTTAATTCTTTATGAGGAGATTCATTAAGTGGATCATCACGAAATATTAGTGTTTTTGGTGATTCTTCAAAACCTTGAGAAATGTTTGGAGATTGTCCTTGTTATTGTGTTGATGGAGTACTTGATGATGGAGCATCCTGGTCAATGGAAGTTGACACAGGAGAATTAGCTAAAACCACAGCTCTTGGAGCAGCAACTTCTTGAACTAGAGAAACAACAATTGATGGAGGAGTGAAGTATTCATCGAACATAGGTTGAAACAAGCGATCCTAATTATCTCTTGGTGGTGGAATTCAAGGTTGTTGAGAAATAGGGTTTGGAACGAGTTTTGAACTGGATGTTGCAGGAGTCATACATTAAAGCCCGAGTCCTGAACTGAATTGTTCAGAAGCCATTGCTGTCAGCTCATCAAATGTCACAAGAATTGTCTCAATAATTTTCTGGGTTCTTTTGTTGTAGATTCTGAACGCTTTCTTTGCGGGCGCGTAACCAACGAAAACACCAATGTCAACTTTTGTATCTAATTTACCCAGGTCGTCATTGTCATTGGTAGGATAATAGAGTGCACCAAAGACATGGAAGAATGATAAACCTAGTTTCTTATCTTGCATAAGCTCATATGGAGTTTTGTTGTATCGACGACGGATTATTGAACGGTTTTGGATGTAACAGGCTGTATTGATTGCTTCGACCCATAAAAATATTAGAGCTTTAGAAAATATTAACATTGTACGGGCAGCTTACAAGAGTTTGGTTTCGCCTTTCGACAACGTTGTTCTGCTGAGGAGTACGGGCAACAGATGTTTGATGTGTGATGCCAACATTTTCATAAAATTCACGAATTGTCTGATTGACAAATTCAGTTCCATTATCTGTTCGAACATTACGGACAGTGGCATTCAAACGAACTTGTATATTTTTGATGCATTTAATGATGGCCTCAGGAGCTTCATTTTTTATCCTTAAAAATCTGACCCAAGTAAATCTTGAGTAATCGTCGACAATCACTAAGATATACCTTTTCCCGTTAATACTTTCTACTCGTATTGGGCCACACAAATCTATATGCAAAAGATATAGTTTCTCTTGGTTAGTCTTCAGCTTTGGGTTAATGGGAGGATTTCTTGCTTTTTTCCTAATGCACATGCTGAACACAAATGATCTTTCTAAAATTTAAGCCTTGGAATGCCTCGTGTAAGACCGTCTTTAGCTAGCTTGTTAATATTATCAAAGTTGAGATGAGATAAACAACAATGCCATAACCAGCTCTTAGTCTTTGACGCTTTGGATAGAAGACAGATCAGAGATGTTTTAAGCATGTCATCAAGAGAAATTGTGTACAAATTTATGTCACTGGATCCGGAAAGTAGATCAACACCTTCTAAATTACGAATAAAGCAAGTGTTTTTCTAAAATGCAACTTCAAGATCCGTGTCGCAAAATTAACCAACCGAAAACAAGTTATGTCCAAGCCCCTCGACATAGTATACCCTTGAAATAGTAACATGTCCCAGCTGATAGTCACATACCCCATAATCCTTGCAATAATGTCATTCCCGAATCTAACTGTACCCAAAAATTTACTACCAAAGTTCATGAGCTGAGAGAGGTTCCTTGTCATGTGTTTCGAACATCTAGAGTCCAGATACTAGAGAACAATGTGGACAACCTGTCATGACAAGAGAAGAAGAAGATATAATATCTGTAGCATTGGATCCCCAAGTATGATTGGGTTCTGAGTGGTTAGCAATCTTAGATTCTACAATCTTAGATTTTTTACTCGAACCTACATTTTTAACATTTTTGGGTTTCCTGCTATAGACTTTAAGTTTTGGTTTTTATGTTTCAACTGAATGGGAAGTGGTTTTCTTAGGAGGCACTGCGTTAGCTGAAGTGATCCTAGTTAACGGGCACGAATTACCAACTATAGTGAAAGTTTTGCCTGTTGGTTTCCACTTAAATCCTACTTCAGTGAATACATGACCCGTAGGTTTCCAAATATTTTCTTTTTATGTTTCTTAGCAGATTTAGCATGGCTATTCACATTTTTCACAAACTCAAGAAAACACATATCATGAACACCATCAAATAAAGATATCTTACAAGTAGCACAAATAGGATCAGAATTCGCATTTAACAGTGAATGCTTAACATCAACATCATGAATTGGTTTAACAACATAATTCTTTTTATTAACTTTCCTAGGTTGGGCTTCTACTTTATATTCTTCATGTTCCTACTTGGTGTTTGCGAGATCCTATCATTCCTTTTATTGCCAGTAGGCTTTGATCCGCACTTACTAGTAGAACACTTCAATCCTGTAGAAGACAACACATGTGTGTTAGAATCTGATATGTTCGATGACTCTACCTGATTAATGTTGCTTGAGGATGTGAGAGGTTCAGCAAACCTAACTTTCTTGACCTTGTTTTTAGGTGTGACAACAACATTTTTAGCACTAAGATTAATCGCATTAGGGTATGTATCTCGAACATATACAAGTAACTCTTGAATTCGTTAGGCATGCTTATAGGTAAAGTCTAACTCTTTATCTAAAGGTTATTCTACTTTAGCTTGTTTGACTATTCCTCAAAGAATATCAGCCTATTCCTGAGTGTACTTAAGGTAATCTATGTGAGCTTCCCTATTCTGCAATAACCTAGGAGCTAAAGGTTCTAAGTCTAGCTTAAACAATCCTGGAACAATAGTGCTGGTAGATGGTAGAGGTGCAACAATATCAACAATTTCTTTTCCTTTTATTTTTCATAAATCATTTTTCAATGACGTTATTACAAAAACCTTATCTTGAATTTGAGCTTTTAAATCCTCATTCTTTGCAGATTTTAAATTCAGTTTATCAATTAAAGAGTCACTCTATTATTTAGAACGAACACGCGTCTTTTTAATTGAGTCAAACTACTCTTTAAAAACCTGCTTAACATGATTAATTTCATTACAAATACGGTTGTTTTCTGAAAGCAATTTTGTCATACTATTCTCTAGTTCCACATTTTTGGTCTCTATTTCACGATAATCATACTTGACATTCTCTTCCTTAGACTTTTCTCTTATTCATTTTATAATATCCTTCAACTTACAAATGGTACTGTCTTTGTCTGGAAGCTGAGCTTTCAAATCATTAGTTTTAAAAAATTCTAGAATTTCAAGAGCATTTTGATTATTACAAGAGTCATCTTTTTGAAAAATTTCTTGATTAAGTTGTATTAACAATTCAAGAGAAATACAATATTTTTCAAGTTGTGAGTAACTTTTCAAAAGATCATTAAACGCATTTTGTGATTTCAAAAGCTTGGCCTCAAGATTACAATATTCTTTTCTATCTCCATCCATATTCACAGTTTCACCAATCAACGACATAGAATTCATCACAGTTACAAGAACATATTGAGACATGATTTGTTGTAAGAGTCGATCATTTTCCAAAAGTAATTCTTTTTTAGCAATTTCCAAACATTGTTTGTCGACTGAAGACTGTTGAACAGCAGCGTCCATTTGGTCAAAAACTGTCTTTACTTCCATTATTTCATTTAGAAGATCTCTATCAAACACATTGAAGATGTCTTTTAAAGATTTTAAAAATGGAATAATTTCATTGTTAAACACAGCTTTAGTATGTTCAAACCCCCATTCACCTTCTGTACGAGCATTAGGTGTAGTCCTTATCTTCACCACATAGTCAAACTTGGCAAGGTGGAATTTAAGCTTTTTAAGGCTTTGATTCACCAAGCTAACCTTATGAAGTTCCTTACGAGCTTCTATTTTGACAGGTAATGCATCAGAAGGTTTACTGGTAGGATCGGACATACGCAACCAAAAAGCTTGTTCAGCCAACAATTCTTGTTGTGGAGTAAAACATTTCCCAAAATCTTCAGTTAGTCTATTTAACTTCTCATAATCAATAGGTTTATAAGAAATGTTTTTATTAATAACCTCTGGATCCTTTGCTTTTTCAGACATTTTTGATCGACTCGCTTCTTCCAAAATCAATGTTTTCTCATCATCAATCACAGGCATAACAACATGTTTATCAGACATAGCAATACCATCATACAAGGTTGGTTTAATTCTCTGAGCTTTCTTAAGGTGAAATAGATTTTGATAAACTAGAGCTTGTTTGTGTATATTATCATAGAAGGCTTGTGGCTTAGTTAACATGTGCACTATTTGAGCAGATTAACCTACTTTAAAAAGAATATTATCAAGTTCCTTTATCTTCTTTTCCAAATAAATTTCATTTTCGATATATGTATCTTCCTTTTCTTTAGATTCACTCTTGAAAACAGTGAATGTTTGCAATAAACATTCATTTTCTTTGATTTGTTTTGAAAGATTTTGCTCAAGTGAGTCAACTTGTTCTTTCAGTGCAAGCTTCCCCTTAATTATATCATCTATTTGAGAATCAAGCATTTTTTCACGACTTCTTAAATCAATATTAAAACATTGTTCAAAAGTTTTGACTCATTCTTTATATCTCTCTAGCTCAGCGGTTACTGATTCATTATTTTGTTCCTTATTAGCCTTTTCCTAATTATTTACATAATTAATCATTTGTTCTGACATTTTTTCAATTCCAAAATAAGAATAATGAATCTGGTGTCTGCAATTAGTTCTTGAACATTTGCCCGTAGTGTTTCTTGCAAATATTGAGAGTACGAAATGATATTGCTATCACTATGTATCTCATTATCTATAAAATCTACAACTTGTGTTTGTTCAAAGTCCTGCATTGCATGCACACTTTGATTTTCCATATCATTAAGATAGGTTTCAGAATGAGGTACCTTGAGATAATGTCAGAACCATAGTTGGAAATATTTTTTGGGGCCATGAGAAACCGCTTTTGCCATTCGAGATATCATCACAATCAGAATCATAAGTATCAAGATCCTCAATCTGAAAAGCAGCATTGTTTGGAGTGATTTTCTGAACAGCTTGACCGTCTGGAACCCCTAGATCTGCAAGAAATGTGAGTTGCTCTTCATTTAAAACTTGTCCAGCTTCCTGAGCTTCAGCTAACATTGCTTTATCCTGATACCATGTTGCATTCCTTGGTCATTTAGGTTGAGTGAATTTCCTAGCCATATGTCCTTACTTGACATGTTGTACAATTTAAAATCCTTTGTTGTCCCTTGCATTGTTCCCCAGAATAGTAGCATTATCTTTACCTAGTACCAAAAATAACTTTGGACCCTGTCTCCCTGAATTGTTTGCACTATGACCCTGCCATCTTTAATAGTGGCTTGGTTTCTTAGATTCGATGAAGTTCTAAGTTGATTATTGGTTTAGGGGAACCTTGAGGAAGCTACAACTGTTAGAAAAGCCATTGCCTTATTGAGACAAGCAATTAGATCAGCTCCTGGAGAGAATACAGGAAAAGCAATACTTAAGTCCACAAGAGGTGACTCAGTTATCGGTTGTGTAGAAACTTGAGGTGATTGATAAGCAATTTGTGGAACAGATAAGGTTTGATGATTCATTTGAGACTGATATTGATATAATGGTTAAACTAATGAATGATTGAATTGAGGTTATGATAGATAAGTAGATGAGTAATGTTGAGTGGGATGAATTGATCCATATTGAGATGGTGGAAACTATTGTTGAAGCTGAGGATTGTTGTATGAAGACTGATAAGTGTTGAAGTGAGGTGGTGTCATCTGCTGATTTACGACAAATGCAAGTGGATCTTGATTGCGTTCACGCAGAAGACGGACTTCATTTGCATGGAGTTCGTGTTGTTCAAGATATGCATGAAGCTGATCAAAGTTGGTAGTATGCAAATCTTTTACAAAGTTGGCATCAGTCAAAACTTGCTCATCTCAGGTGAAAGATTGTTTAAGAACTTGGTATTAACGTGAAATTGCTTCATTTTCATGTTGTAAATGTTTGTGTCATTAATCAGCTGAGTGAATCTTAAGTAATACTTGTGAAGTGATTCCCCCTTGATGTGAGTAAACTTATCAAATGCATCATACAGTTTACACTCTCTTTCCTGCTTAGCTAAAAAGGTACCTTGCATCAGTAATTGAAATCTCTCCCATAGATCTTTGGCAACTCATGCGATGATTTCACAAGTGAATAGATATCAGCTGGTAGACCTTAAAGAATGATATTGGTTGCTTTCATATCACAATTAGTTTAGATTTTCTCAGCAACAGATAATTCAGCATAATTAGGCACGAGATGCCAAGGATGCATTGGATTGTGTTTTGGATTGCACTGTTAAAGATATGTGTGCATCATGTTTTGGGATATCAATGTTGTCTTTTGTAATAATAAACAAAGAACAAGTAAAGCTATAAGCTTTTGTAATATGTCTTTTATTTAAATCCAATGTATCAGTTTAAACGACTTTCGTGTCGTTCTTATATATATCTTGTGCTGTTGATCTTGAAGTAACATGCCCCGGATCCTTATTCCGCTGCGACCCATTTTGGGGGTGTTACAACGGTGATTAAAAGTAATTGTGTTGTTTAGTGAGTTGTCTTTTGAGTGTTGTAAATCTTGAAACTACACGAGATTTTACAACTCTTGATAAAACCGGGAAGACAATTGAATGTTTCATGGGATTTTACAAATCAAAGAGATAAACCGTATAATTTACTTTAGCAAATTTAAGTTTTGAATTGAGTTCAATTGAATTAATTTTCTTTCTAAAGACAATTATTAAATCGCCTTCCAAAGACAACTATTAAATCGCCTTCCAAAGAAAATTTGCTAAATCACCTTGGATTGAAAATTTGTTAAATCGCCTTGTAGAGGACAACTGTTAATTCGCCTTGCACTAAAGGTTGATAAATCGCCTTGTACTGAATGCTTGTTAAATCGCCTTTCAAAGGAAATTGTTAATTCGCCTTCAAAGGAATGTTGTTAATTCGCCTTGTGAAGAGAATTGATAATTCGCCTTGTACTGAAAGATTGCTAATTCGCCTTATACTAAGATTGCTAATTCGCCTTGAACTAAGATTGCTAATTCGCCTTCACTTGCAATTACTAAATTGCCTTCTACAAGAATATTGTTAATTCGCCTTCAATTGGTATGAAACTCAAATTCCTTAAAACACAAAAAGCCACACTTTTGATTGTTTTTTCCCAAAATTTCTTGTACAACTAGTATTACTAAGCCTATAGGTACCTTAAAAATGCAAACTTTATGATTTTTAAGCCAAAATTTTTGAAATCAAGAATTGTACTTTCTAAAGCTTTTTCGAGCACAAAAATGCACAAAGATGATGTTTTTCTTGATTCAAAGCATGTACACCTATATCATAAAGATACTAGATCAGATTTACCAAGGTAAATGATCCTTTAGTGTACACAAAAGCTTCAAAAAACAAAGAAAATAAGAAGAAAGGTACGGTTTGAGGAAAAAAAACAAAACAAAGAAGAACAAACACAAAAACTAAACCAATCACTCTATAGATCTTGATACCAATTGTAGAATGCTAGTAATCAATAACACCAAATAACAATGAATAAATTCTAGAGAGAGAAAGTGGATGGAAGGGAGGTTCTAGTGAGAGAAAGTAACAAAGAAATAAAGATTAGATTATGTGAAAATGAACCAACCAACCAACACCCTCTCTATGTGTGGAGAGGGTATTTATACATCATACATGTAACTGGCCATGGGCCTTTCAAAAGGCTTTCCATGGGCCTTTAGCCCGATTAGCTTTCTATCTTATCCTTATGATTAATCTACGAGCTACGACTAACTATATTGGTAGTGACCGATACTTTTTGTGTTTCTAACAGATCAAGATTGACAAAACCCTTCGTTTTGTTGAGGAACCCGTAGAAATTATAGACCGTGAGGTTAAGAGTTTGAAACATAGTAAGATTTTAATCGTTAAAGTTCATTAGAATTCAAAGCGTGGCCCTGAGTTCACGTAGGAATGTGAGGACCATATAAAAGCTAAGTATCCCCGATTGTTTGCTGACTGTGCTGTTGAACCTACTAGTTAAATTTTAGGATGAAATTTCCTTAAGAAGGGAATACTGTGACAACCGTGACTTGAGCAGGTTAGTCAAACTGTTAGAGTTGACTAAAGTATTTATATGTGTTATAATTGAGTGCTTATGTGACCTTATATGAGTATTTGGTATCAATTCATGATGCGTGTTCATCTTAGTGTGATTGAATTGTGGTTTTGGTAGCTATTTCATTTTGTTCACATTTTGTGACAATGGAAATGATAGCATGATTTTATGCGTTGTCGTGTTATTTGGTGAATAATTATAGTATGAGCGTAAAGAGAATGCAGTGTATTCTTAGGAATGAATTAAGTCTAGTATTTAAGTTAATTAAGCGTATGTCTTTCTAATTTAGGAAAGTAATTTATGAAATGAAATTTATAAAATGTAAGTTTATAACTAGTTTTATTTAAAAGGGTTACTAAATTAATAAAGGGGTTTTTTTATAAAAATAACAAATAAGGGTAATTATACATTTAATAATATTTAAAAAAATAAGTATTATAAGGGGGCCGGTTGTAGAAAAAAAGGAAAAAAAGAGTTTAAGTATAAAACAAATTGGTATTAGATAAGGATTATGAATTTAGAGTTAGCTTATAAATACAAAATCTAGTCCTCTTCCCCTCCCTTGTTCTATGATCGACCGAATACCCCAAGAGAATAATTTTTTTTGATCAAGAATTAAGTGTGTAGATTCAAGTGTAATCGGTTAAAGGTTTTAGGTATGATCTTCAATCCTGTTCTTGTTTAATTCTTCTTATATTAGTAACATGATTGATGGATAATTAGGGTTTATAACTTTCTGTAATTTAATAATATTAAATCATGTAGGATCGTTTGTGGATAGATTAGAAGCGTATTGGAGTAATCGGTTAGGTCTAGAACGCGTTAGAATTGAAATTAGGGTTTGGCATAATTTTAGGTCATGTTAATCGAATGATATCTCATTGATAAAAATAAGTTTTTGTATGAATCTTATGTCTAAAATTAAGTTCAGAGATTTTAGATTTCAAAAAGTCCAGCCATGAAAGGTTTTGAGGTGGGAAGTTAGTCAAATAATTTTTGTAAGAATAGTGGTCGAAACTGTGAATTCGGGCAGATTTGGGTTTGATTTCGGGGAGTAAAACCCCTACTTTGAAGTTGAATCTTGGTTAGCCAAAAATCAGAGGTCATATTTTATGTGTCTATTGACTCCAGCTCAAAGCACAACTCCTAAAACGTTGTCTAAGTATTTTTAGAAAAATCAAACTTTTTAGTATGCGTTCAGGTCCGAATCTAAGTACTTTGTGATGTTGAATTTTTATAAAATAGTTAGACTCAACATTATTTTTTCTAAAAAATCATAGTAGTTCATAACCCATTGGGGAGGTAGGAAATGCAAGGGGGAAAGTCAATGTGATCATTTAGTATTTTATTTGTAGTCATGAAGTGACTACAAAATTCTGCCAAAAAGCTAGAAAACTCGAATAAATGGATTACGGTATTAGGGTATAAGTAAGGTATGGGAAGTGTGGTAAAGGGGTTTATAAACATAATATGGTCATAGGAGTCTATCAATTGATTGTTACATTGTCTTAGGCATTTAGCCTAATCGAGTGTAACACATGTTTTATTTGTGTTTAGTTGATTATGAGGAATTTGTGAAGTAGCTGTGCATCAGGTGAGTTTTATAATCCCATTTTTCCGTTTTTAAATTGGGATGGAAATGATGCAAATGTTTTGAAATGTTTCGTTGCTGTGATTATGTGTTTTAATTACGTATAGACTTTACATGACCATTATATGACTATGTGTTACATGTTGGTATTGATTGGGATTGGATGAGTACGCCTACTCAGTGTTATTTGTGGTATTGATTTGGATTGATGGGTACGCCTACTTGGTGTTACTTATGATATTTATTGGGATTGGATGAGTACGCCTACTCAGTGTTGGTTCTGGTACCATGGGATCGGAAGGGTACGCCTACCTAGTGTGTGAATGTGTTGATTTGATTTTGTTGCATGCTAGCATAGGGTCATGATAGTTTATTATTGTCCTACCTTGTTTTGTTAATCACAGTGAAAATAAGTTATAATTATGTGTCTAAAACCTATGACTCTCACCAACATATTTGTTGATGTTTTAAGCATCATTTTCAGGTGAGCATCTTGAGGAAAGTGAAGTTATGAAGCTTGGCTAGTGAGACTGTAGGCTTGCATGCGGAGTTTATCTCCTAGTTTTCCTATCGTACTTTGTTTGAATTGATACTTTGAATGTGATTGGCGGTTTAGGGTTTTTAAACATTTTGTTTATGTCTTTGTATTGGCGTGACTCTTTTACCTCAATACAAGACCCCTTTTTCTTGTGTTAGGTATTGTCATGACACTTTGTGTCCATTTTTTGTTTTGTTTAATGCATTGTACTTCTCTATATTGTTGACACCATTGTGTTGTGATGATACCGATGATGTTAGCCTCGTGTTTCTGCCTTGGCGAGATGTGACAGTTAGGCTATACCATTTCACATATTATCACACAAAAATAAGAAGAAATTTGAGAGAGAGAGAGAGAGAGAGGGAGAGACGTGTAAAGAGAGAAAGAAGAAGAGAGAAGATAAAATAAAAGAAGGATTGGTGACTTCACTAAGAAAAGAAATGAGAAGCAACACCCTCCTAACATTCTAGGAGGGTTGTATTTATACTACAAAGAGTATGGACTCCTTGTTAGGTTGTTTGGGCCTTTAATGGGCCGAACTAATGGGCTTTAGCCTGACATCTAGGCCTAATTAGCTTAAATAAATTCCCAAAAACTACGTTTTCCTATACAAGGCTCATGAATATATAATGACCATCACTTTACATAAAAAAACGACTAACAATCTCCTCTTAAGGGGAGGTCATTGAATTGTGGATCACTTCTTGTGACGTCTTGAGTCTTGGAGCCTTGTATTCTTAGGATTTCTTTTGAAGATCCTTTTGCATGCTTGTGATCTTGGATCTTGATCTTTAACTTGATATATTTTGACAAAATACTTATATCACAGTCTTTGGCCTTGATTTGTCTTGACTATGAATCTTAAATCTTTAATCTTGATTTTTGTGCCCGCATTGCGTTTTGTGTCTCCACCCTCATGCTCAAGGTCTTGAAAGCTTGCTAACAATCTCCTTCAACATTTTCTTTGACATGATTACATGCACCACATTATGAAGAAATAGTACTTGATCCACTTGTAAGGTGTATCTTTGTTATTGCCAGGCAATCTTGTCAATAATGTTCTTTTGAGGAAGTGCTTGTAAATTAGAGATTGCGGAAGACTTTGACATATATACTAGAGCTTTCATCATGTATTCATCTTTGTCGATTGAGCATGAGGTGGTAAATCTTGACTTAGCTGGAATGAGGTTGTAACGCCGTCAATTATACCAAAAAATTTAAGTTAGTGATAAACAGCAGATATAGACGAATATGGCTTTGTCATTCGTCATAGTTCGGTTACATTAACCTCTGGTTCCGCGAGGACCGTTTTACAGTATAAGATATTGTACCTGTGATCCATAAGATTCAATTTGAGAAAAATCTCCGTGACAGGGTTTCTAGCTCAAAGTGTTGGATCATCTAACGCAGATGCATTAGTTTCACCGTACTTGCTTGTTCTCATTACCGGAACGTCTCAAAGCAGACAACACAATAAGAGTGAATAAGATAGTTACTATCTTTCTGATTGAGTCGTCAATTCATATATTGGACCAAAATTGATATCCAGTTGACACAAGCTTGATTCATTTAGAATCTCACAAGTCACCTACCGTAGAGCTGTTTGATGTTGACTCTGGAAGAATTTCCATTCATCACTGTGAGTACTAAAGAGTATCACTCTAAATGTTCTGGTAAGTATCACAAGGATAATACGTAGGACTCTTTGATACCAAATGTTGTATAATGATGTATGACATTTTGTATATTAGAATTCGTGTCCTAGTGAGATTTTTGATTGATCTCGATGGCTCTAGACTCTATAAGTGCACATTTGTTATTTGGTAATCGGAGGCTGGAGCGGACTGCCACCTTTTCAATATCAACGATCTCGGAATGAGAAAGTCGATAGAAGCGTGTTGAACTCTGTGAGAAATGAAACAAACTTCCTTTGAGAGAAGCCTGAGTAGCTGGGATGGGTTGTGCTTTGCATCACTGGGTCCATGATGACTTGTCTTCAATACCAGAATCATCATTGTGATTACTGCTAGATTATGCATTGACCCGGTTTCTGCCTAAAGTTGTATGGATGGCTTATTTCTTTACACCCTTTATGCTTACATATCTTTTTAATTCTTCGACCCCTTCAATGTTATTCCAACGCATCTTCATTATCACCATGTTGGGTTTGTTCCGGTGATAACTCATGCCTTGGATAACATTATTCCTGATCTTACTTTACTCCTTTTTTTAATCATACCTAGGACTTCTACTCTATCTTATGGAGTGTTCTTGGGTAGGTCCCTCCGATTCTGGCTGGATCATGAAACAAAGATACCTAACCTTAACCGCATTATAACTCCTTAAGAAACAACAGTTGGTCGGTCTTTGGGTATTGCCATGAAGATCTATAAAACCATTTAAAAAATCAATCAACGTGTCTGAGAAATCATTTTTGACACATTGAGAGTTTCTAGAGTTACCAAAAAGCTCCCCTATACATATGCACCATATTATGAAAGAGTTTTGCACATGCGAGGTTTGGGAATGGACTTATAGATTGAAGATCGTATCCATATTAAGCTTTATTGATCACTTTTTAATTACTATTCTCCCCCTTAAAAATTGCATATGTGTTGACAATTTTTGGAAATATTAGTGAATTAAAAACAAGTTAATGTATGGATATTCACATGAGTCTAACTAAGTCTTGAGAGAATAGGAGTGCATGCAGAATGAATCTTATTATTATATTCCCCCTCAATCTTACATTATATATAACAGGATAAAACAACGTCACCTCATGCAACATAAATGCCACATAATCACCAAAGAATGCCACCTAACCCAGAATTAATGCCACATCATCATTTGATAATACCATGTCATCAATTTTTAATCCACCTAGGCAACCATCAAATTTAAATCTGAAAAATATGCCTCTAGCAAGATTCGAACCCTGGTCTTGACACTCACAACAATTTCTATCTACCACTAGACCACAATGGTAGTTGTGGTAAGTTTCTAAAAAACAAATAATATGTTTAGTTCAATTCTGTATTTAATGTATACATCTTTTCCTTTTACAGATTCCATGTTTTCATTTACGCTTGCAAAAATAACGCCCCAAAAATCAGGCCTCTCATCTCAATCTATAACAGCCTATTAATCAATTCCATTTTTGAAAACCAAATCAACCAAAAAAAGAGTTTCACGTCCAAATCGTGATTAACTGACCAAAACAATCGGAAACCAATTCAACAAATGTATCAAACGTTTCACAAAATCAATTTTTGTTTTGTGTTTATGTGTTAGGGTTACTGAGAGATTAATCAACCCTGCACACCGAAGGCAAGATCTCGATTGGATTTGTTAGGGTTCTTGTGACAAAATTGAATCTTTAATTGCGAGGTACGTTCAATTTCTAACCCCACTTCTTAATTGAATTTGTTAGGGTTCTATTATACCTAAGTAAGTAGCAAGTATGCGTTTGGATTTAAATCATGATCAAGTTATGTTTTTTTGTGTATGATTTTCGATGTTTGGATGTGTAGTTAAGCTAATTCATCCAAGCAGTATATATTATGAGTGTATGAACACTAAGTGTTCGATGAAATGCCTAAAAAGTTTACAAGATTTGAAATGCCTATCGGAGTTGTTGAGGTAAAAGATTGAATTTATGGTATTTGTTACAAATATTTAGTTAGATGCAAAACAAGCTGAATGGGAAGCAAGTGACGAAAAGACCTAATATAATTACA
>BQNB010035768.1:0-50621 GCA_026074375.1 Tanacetum coccineum | reverse complement strand
ACAATTAGCAAAACAAGCGTATATTTGGCATTTTAAGTCCGTTTTTGGTTATTTTAGCTCGTTTTTAAAGGTAAAAGGTATGTGTAATTAAACACATACCAGACATCTTATTGGTATAAATTGATGTCGACGATATAATTTTTGCCTCTACTAAACCTGCTATGTGTGATAATTTTGCTAAAATAATGACTTTTAAATTTAATATGTCGATGATGGGACAAATGTCTTTCTTTTTAGGATTACAAATTTCTCAAAGTCCCAAAGGCATCTTTATTAACCAGTCTAATTATGCTCTTGAAAGAATAAAGAAATATGGTATGCTATCTACTGATTCTGTTAACACCCCAATGGTAAACAAAAGTAAACTGGATAAAGATCTACAGGGAAAACCAGTCGATCATACACATTACCGTAGGATGATTGGTTCCTTAATGTATCTTACATCCAGCAGACCAGACCTCGTATTTTCAGGGGGCATGTATGCCCGGTATCAAGCAAAGACTACCAAAAAGCACCTCCATGCAGTTAAGCGAATCTTTCGATACCTAAAAGGATCCATTGATATGGGTCTTTGGTATTTGAAAGATTTTAGAAATACTCTAACAGCATATATGCAGATGCAGACCACGCCGGGTGTCAAGATACTAGATAAAGCACATCTAAAAGTGAACAATTCTTGGGAGATAAACTTGTTAGCTGGTCGTGTAAAAAGAAAAAGAGCACTGCTGTCTCTAGTACAGAGGCGGAATATATTTCTTTATTTGGGTGTGGTGCTCAAATCTTATGGATGAGATCATAACTAACAGATTATGGCCTTAAATTCAATAAAATTCCTCTATACTGTGATAACAAGAGTGTAATCGCTTTATGCTACAACAATGTTCAACAATCAAGTGGAGAATGAAGTTGTGATAACAAGAGTGCAACAATGTGAGATACCACTTTATTAAGGAGCAAGTGGAGAATGAAGTTGTGGAACTCTACTTTGTCAAACCCTAATATCAACTCGCATACATCTTCACTAAAGCTTTGCCACGAGAAAGATTCAACTTCTTGATCGAAAAGCTAGGAATGAGAAGCATGTCTCCTGAAACACTAAAGAGTCTGACAAAGGAAGAGGATGAGTAATGGTGGTAACTCGTGATATATCCTGTGTATTATATGAATTTTTCATTTTATATAAATTTTTCAAAAAGAAAATAGAAAATTAAAAATCAGAAAATACAAAAATATAGTATCTCTGACATGTCTTCTGAAAATCGATAACATTTACGGCCTTAGAAATGTCATTTAATAATGATACGAGGCTGTAAATGAAGTTCGAGCAGAAGTTATATACGTCTTCAAAACATGTCAATGGCTTGCTATTATTTCAGATAGCAACCCGGTCTTTAATTAAAGGTGCCGCGGTTGTCGTAAGGGACTTCTACAAGAAGTTTTACAACTCCCTAGGCAGAGTACCTAACCGTTGTAGTAGTAGTATAGGCAAGACTCGGAGGTTGTTATCGTTCTCTAGGGGAATAGGTTGGGAAGGCTTGATCACGGTCTAACAGAATTCTAAGGGTTAAGAGAAGATTATTTTTGTATTTTTATGTTTATAGGAAAGCAGGTAAATCATATGCTTGAGAGGTTTGGTTGGTTTTAGCTATTAAACTAAATAATAAACTAAGCTACTGGTGATAAAATATAATAAAAGATTGTGTTCATATAATCATGTATTACTCCCTAGATTGCTTCTCCTAGTGTTGTTGCTTTGTCACACTTGTGATGATCTATGTAACTATTTCCTAAGTCATGAACGAATTACACGAACCCGCCGTCTATTTAATATTCCGTTAAGGCAACGCACAAGTAAGGTAGTATGAAGACTATTACAAGGCCCCTAAGAGTATATTAAATGCATTTGAAATATATTAAGAGTGGATCAACCATATAAGGGGCAAGGTAGTATGAAGATTGTTACCCGATGGTATCCTTTCTACACAATCATGTTTTCCTAGACATATCAACATCAACCGGATACAAACAATAAAGTTGGTTTTCTTAAGACCTAACATGCATATTCATAACAAGACAGCAACACCTCACTAAGATTACATTCTAGGTTTCATTACGATCATAAATAACACTACTAGGAAGGTTTAGCAAGCAGTTAAAGATTAATGGCTGACAGATAAGAATCACACAACAAGACATATTGAATGATTAAGATAGTCTTACTTGATTAAAACATTAATTGAAGGAAGTACAATAGGGTTTTGAGGCCCTAATATCGTCCCTAACAGCTGCTAAACGAACTAGGGTTTGTCCCTTTCTTTTACTCTAAAGTTACACACACAAAACCCTAAAAATAGTTTTGTATATATAGATAAATCGCTGCGACGGCGTCACGTTTTAATCGCGACGCCGTCGTGAAAGAGAATATTCTAGATCTTGGGCTAGCTCGTGCGAGCTGACGCCATCATGAAATGGGTTGTGATGGTGTCGTGTAGAGTTGGTGACGCCGTCTCTAGTCGCTGTAAGCACAAATCTTTAAGAGTCTTAGTGTTGGTCCGTAGTCTTGTTCGTTTCTTCTCCAAAAGAGCCCAAGTCACATGTATTTCCTCCAAATGCTAATGTCCTGAAAAGGAATGATTAAGTACCTATTTTGGGCATAAATACACGATTTAGGGGGTTAAACGACCTTGAAAAAGTGTATAAAATGACACCTCATCAAATACCCCTACACTTGGGATTTGCTTATCTTCAAGAAAATGGGCTTCTCTACCTAGACAATAACAATATGAGGGTCATGTTACCTACTCTTTAAAAGTATTTTACAACACAACCTTCTAGACCTAGTAATTAAAAGCACAGAAAGCATACACTAGCACCTCACATAAGTGTTTGGGATTCTCTTTTTCTCTCGGGTGTAAAATAAATTATTAACATAAAGGGGGAAACGGAAAATCAAAACTCATTACCTATCATAGCATATAAATTACCTTAGGCTTGGTAAATGATCAAACCTCCACCGTTGGGCGCAAGTATTATTCATTACATCTTTTTAAAGGGTTGTGGGTTGTAGGTGTAAGATAACATATAATGGAAATGAAAATGGATGGGATACATTTGGGTGGCTTTGGGTGAATTTGGAGTGGAAGGGTTGACTAATTATTTACACGAATACACGCTGGTTTGGTTGCTAAGCCAAGACTCGGACGAAGATATACAAACTCTACACAACTCTACATCAATCTCTTTCTTTTTTTTCTTTTTTTGAATGACATAATACATCATAACATAGGGTTTATAACACATACCCCTACACTTGAGCTTTTACATACTCGATATTTACAATCTGACTAATGACCCGATTTGAGGTGGATCAAAATAACATGGAGATCATCTAACAAACATATGAGGGTATTGGCTTAACTTTTCCTCCATATTCTTCCACGAAATAAATACTACCATGAATCCCAATCGTCCCAAAACTGTATTTACAAGGATAAGGACTTAGCAACCGTGTACTTAATAATTAACTTGGGTTAAACACAATAATGTACTAAAGGCGAGTAAATACGAGGTAGGATAAGGCGATTTGGGTGTAACGATTAGTTTAAGGGTGACAATGTTCTTCATTAATAATTTTAAATCCACCAGAAAATTACGAGAACCGTGAAAAAGGATAGGCTCGGAGGGTTGTACTAGGGGTATCCTGCACTAAAAATGAGTGCATGGCAAGGGTGTGGGATAGTTATATGATCGATAGACCATCATAACAATTATAGGTTTAAAACATAGGTTAATCCTAATGCCTCTTATCAAGCAAATCCTAACACTTACTATGCGGTCTCGGGATGTATCACAATAACAAGTTCTAGAATTTAATATACTACCGGTACACTCTTATAATCCTAAAGTAACCGATACCAATGTTCTAGAAAAGGAAAAAAATCCACGCATACACATCTATAATGATGGAATAGACACACATGATTGCTCACTCCTTAACTCAAACAAGCTAAAGGTATAATATCTAAGGGCAAACCTCACATTTAGGGGTGGAATTTGAGGATTTTTATGCTAGTAATATAAATTCCTATCCATGAGACGCTATTAATACTCGGTTTTCGTCGGTATGTGTCATAAAAAATTTTAAATTTGGGTAAAAATTACCTCTTATGCTATGTTTTGATATATTACCCATCATTTTAAGGACAAAGCAAATGGCAAATGAAAAAATAGTTTCTCGGGCTTATTTTCTCCCCTAAACTTAAGTTAAACATTGTCCCCAATGTTCTATAGACATACTTGTAAAAATGAATAAAGGGATAAGAAAACAAGGAAAAGAAACTACCACTCCCTTGGTTTGCTCAATAATGGAGAAGAAACATGCAATAACTGGTTAAACCATCCTCCAAGAATCATCCAATGAAACTTCCTAAGAACTTCTAGGCTTCTTCTCATCAAATATAACTTGTAATCAAAGACAAAGACACTATACCAAGCATAAAATGTGCGATATAATAATATACAATGTGAATTTAGGGTTGACTCTATAAAGCAGTAAAGATAGGATGAGAGAATTGTCAAACTCATTGGTTTTACAGGTTTATAACAGAAGAGTACATATTTTAAATGATATGCAAGTTTAATTTTCAAAAATAATTAAAAACTTTAAGTTTTCTAGACCTGGGCGTTTGAAGCCGCTAGGGATATCCTGACCCCGTCATAGGTGTCGTGGTGACGGCATCGCATGTAAATTGTGACGCCGTCTCCACGCTCTATGAAAACAAAATTTTTGTTTTTGATGAAAATTTTCCTACACTTGATTCCATCAATTAATTCCTGTACAAATAGCTGCATAAAACCTGAGAATTAACAATTTACTCATATGACTCGAAACCGACGCGAATTAATCTAAACAATTTATTTAACATGCTTGAACTTGGTTTTAAAAACCAGATAATTTCCACTACACTTATTATTTGCAAATACCTTTGATTGAAATTAAGACGAGATTAAAAACAAAACAAAGCATGATTACAAGATTGGGGTTCAAACATGATAGAATAAAATGAAAAGAATAAAACACATAACACTCCTAATGTGCGGGAAAAGTAAAATTAGGTTGCCTCCCAAGAAGCGCTTTTCTTTATTTTATGAGTCTTGTAGCTAGACTCGAAGTCACACGCTCTTACGTTGTTTTGTGAATGCTTACGTGCCTATGAATGAGCCATTCCTTCATACTTACATTCACTTAGTATTCGGGACCTTGGTTTAAGCAGTTTTTGTACATAAATTTATTCTTTTCATGAGGGTGCCTAAGTCCGTTCATCAGATCGTTTTGGCTAAGTTCTAACAGTAGTGGGACCTTACTCCAATTAAAGTTCTTGAGCCTAGGTATTGTACGTAGCATCCTATATGTGTATGTGTCGAAGGTTTTAGTAAATGAGACCAATCCTTTAGCCTATCAAGACTTCAGCCATATCACTCATGATAAACTCTCCTATGTCTTCTAACACAACAAAATCCGTGATATAGGTGAAACTCCTAACAAACACGTAAACATCCTTAATGATGGAAACTAGGTTCTTTCCCGTCCCCTCTAGTCCTTTTACCATTATTGTATTGTAGGCTTTACGCGAGATAATATTCATTAGTAAAAAAGGGTCAAGATAGGCAGTATACTTCCTAAAGCCTATCATGCCATCGAATGCTAGGTCATCCCCATCAAAACTATTAATTATTCTTTCTCGACATAGTGTTCCCGTGTTTTTATACTCACTTAGCTCATTAAGAACTTCATTATCATCCGAGTCATTGTCTGAATGAGGAAAGGGAGAAACAAGGCGTGTATCCACCGCTTCATCATTAGACTCGAGGTTATTCATATTGGTCTCATTAGATTGATTGGCGAAGTTGTTAAGAAATTGTTCAATACTCTCTAAGCGAGAGTCAACAAAGGCCGAAATCACATGTAGCTCATGGAGCTCTTGGTCAATTCGTGCGTGCAGCGCAGCTGGTAGGACAAGACGATTATTGGTAGGTGGTGGATTCGCATTCTCCATGATGAAGAATGGAACAGTCAAAGGAAATTACGAATAGACATACGAAGAAAAGATAGACTACGAGAAAACTAATATGCGAAAATTAAATCTCACTTGAAAGGATTCAAGCAAGTAGAACTAAGCTAAACTATGATCAAAACCTAACTATTCCCCACACAGCGGCGCCAAAAACTTGATGCGGTTCTCGTAAGGGACTTCTACAAGAAGTTTTACAACTCCCTAGGCAGAGTACCTAACCGTTGTAGTAGTAGTATAGGCAAGACTCGGGGGTTGTTATCGTTCTCTAGGGAAATAGGTTGGGAAGGCTTGATCACGGTCTAACAGAATTCTAAGGGTTGAGAGAAGATTATTTTTGTATTTTTATGTTTATAGGAAAGCAGGTAAATCATATGTTTGAGAGGTTTGGTTGGTTTTATCTATTAAACTAAATAATAAACTAAGCTACCGATGATAACAATATAATAAAAGATTGTGTTCATTTAATCATGTATTACTCCCTAGATTGCTTCTCCTAGTGTTGTTGCTTTGTCACACTTGTGATGATCTATGTAACTATTTCCTAAGTCATGAACAAATTACACGAACCCGCTATCTATTTAATATTCCGTTGAGGCAAAACATAAAGTAAGATAGTATGAAGACTATTACCCGGCCCCCAAGAGTATATTAAATGCATGTGAAATATATTAAGAGTGGATCAACCATATTAAGGATCAAGGTAGTATGAAGACTGTTACCCGATGGTATCCTTTCTACACAATCATGTTTTCCTACACATATCAACAACGATACAGACAAAAGCTGGTTTTCTAAGACCTAACATGCATATTTATCATAAGAAGCAACACTACTAAGATCTACATTCTAGGTGTTATACAATCATAAATAAACACAATAGAAGGTTTAGCCAAGCATGTTAAAGATAAGCAAGAACAGATAAGAATCACACAACAAGACATATTGAATGATTAAGATAGTCTTACTTGATTAAAACATGAATTGAAGGAAGTACAATAGGGTTTTGAGGCCCTAAAATTGTCCCTAATAGCTACTAAACGAACTAGGGTTCGTCCCTTTCTTTTACTCTAAAGTTACACACACAAAACCCTAAAAACGGATTTGTATATATAGATAAATCGCTGTGACGGCGTCGCATTTTAATCGTGACGCCATTGTGAAAGAGAATATTCTAGATCTTAGGCTGGGTCGTGTGAGCTGACGCTGTCATGAAAGGTTGTGACGCCGTCACGAAATGGGTTGTGACGGTGTCGTGTAGTGTTGGGAATTATTGATTTGATGATACAAAAGAACTTGCTCAAAAGAATAAAGAATGAAACAAAAGGATCAAAGTCGACAATATAGAATTCTACAAAAGATGGAGGATTCTAAAAGATTTGCTTAAAAGATAAAGATCAAAGATTAGGAAGATTTAGTTTTCTAATACAATTAGATTTCCTTTGTAAGTCTTATGGACTCTATATATAAAGAGATCCCTAGACATAGTTTTAGTGTGATTGTGTGCACCAAAACGTGTGTGTGTCTAATGATGTAGACGTCTAGTGTGGTTTAGCCTCAAGGTCAAGGTGTTCTTGATCCTGTTACAGTTAGGTAGCCGTTCTATACTGATCATATAGAATTGGGGCTTGTATGTGAATGTAAACCTTGTGAAAATAACATTGTTCTTTATTTATATTCCTTTGCGTATCAATACTTTGTTATTTTCGATCCTAGGAGTTTAAACGATTCTCCACAATTAGTATAAGAGCCATGTGGCTCATGATCTAGGATTTTATAAGGTTTTATGGTCGAACTAGATAAGGTAAATTGATTCGTGTTTCTGTTTTTGGTAAACTGGTGAAATTCGATGAACTAGGGTTTTCAACAGACCCTAATTCGATATAACAGAAAAGTAGAAGTTGATGTCGATCATTATTATTTGAGTTAGAAGGTTGCAAGATCTGGTTTTTGATTCTGTTCTCAAAAAGCAGAAGACACAAGGGTTATTAAAGGTTGGTTCTAGACTTACAAAGTGTTGAATTTTTCTTGCAAAGGTTCTATAAGGTTTAATTCTTCCTGCTGTTTATTATGCTTCATGCAAGATTATTTGTGTTTTGGCTATGGTAAATCAAATGTTTGAATGATGGTTGGCATGATGCAGAGATTATGCAAATGAGGCAGCTAACTAGGGTTGTTACTAACCCTAAAAATGCAGGTATAAACCCTAATCGTGCAATGGGTCATGATACGTCTAAGTCGACTCCTGCTAAGTCGATATGTTCTACTAGTAATCTATCTAGCTTTGGTGAGACGTTCATGCATACAACAGTAAACCCTAATCTGCGTGAAACTTCTAAAAAGAATGGTGGTTCAGGTTTGTTCTTTTCCTCTATTCCTAGTGTGTTGATTGAATCTACAGATGGTGGGATGCATGATTAATGTGATGGTGTTATGGTAATGGTCTTGGATTTAATGTATACTTTGTGCTGCTTGGATTCATGATGAATGTGAGATGATCAGTATTAATGCTGCTTAGGTTACACTTAGTGTTGCTCGTTATATATTAAAGCTGCCAAGGAAACTAGTTTCTGCTGCTAAAGATGATAAAAGAGAAGTTTGTGCTGTCAATGAAAACTTACTACTGCCAAGACGATACAAAGGAAACTTAGTGCTGTTAGTTTATGATTAATGCTGCTACAAGGAAAGTTAATACTGCCAGGTCTAAAGATGTTACTACTGCCACGTTTTGATATTGTGTTTTCATCAGTGGAAGTCGGTTATAGTGTTGGCTGGTATTATTTCAAAGTCAAGATAGTGTTTGGCCATGGATGTGTACTGCTTGTATGGATATTTGTTAAGTATAACAGCTTTGAATCTAAAAAAAAAAGTTTGATTTGGTTCTGATCGTTCTTGGACAGGTATAAAAAAGGTTTGTTTAAGTAGGTCAAGAGACAAATTATATAAGGCTAGAGTGATGAGGCTTATGTTGGTTTGATTGTTAGATTGAATTTGTTTCGTGATATTGGTGTTAATACTGCTAGCATTAAATGCAGTTTATACTGCTAGTAATAAAAGTACCTAGTTACTACTGATTAGGCTTAAAAGAATTACTACTGCTAGCTTTGTTCGATATTGGATAACACACAGTTTGGATCTCAGATTGGTTCAGATAGAAAAAGGCTATTATTTTTGGGATTAGTTGCAAGAATTGGTTATGGAGACAATTGTTTATCACTTATTTGGAGTTGAAGTGGAATTTCACAAGTGCTTGTTCTTATCATATCTTAAAGTTGAGTTTGGTTGGATTATGACTTTGAAGATAACTTGTTCGTGCTTAAAACCGATGTTGACGAAGACTTGTCAAATCTAGCAATGTGTGATCTACAAACTTTTGGTGCACAATGCGCACATTTGCTATCACTTAAAGGAGTTACGTTGTAGTACTCAGTGTCTCATTTGGATGAGGATTTTGTCAAGAGATTGAGGTCTACTTATATATCATCAAGGAATTACGTATGAGTTTGGAGTCACGTGGAGAGTACAAGACATAAGACACAAGTTTAGGTTATTCTACTTCAGCATCAAGTTTGTAATACTGAGTTTTCTCCATCAGTAATCATTACAAAGAGCCAACAAAATAAGAGATTCAAGAGATGGTTAACATATTAGTTTCAGGGGAAGCATATGTTAATGTGTTTAACTATTTGGATATGTTACATGCACCACTTGAGGGGAAGGTTTTGATTCTTACTACTGCTAAGTCATTATTACTACTGCTAGTTTAAGTTTCTACTGCTTGAATTCATTTATCTTATTATGCGTCATGGAGGGTAATTTGAGACATTGGAAAGTTTGAATTAGAAGTGTGATATATGGTTTGTAGTTGTAAAGATCAAAGTTGCAAATGTTCATAAGTCCCCTAATGGATAATGACAAAAAGGTGAAGATGTTACAAAGATGATATTAATCGCAACTTATTATGTGTGGTGGCATGGCATGGAACAAGATGTTGAAGACTTCATCGTGTTGAAGAAGTTTCAACACGTTTAAAGGAAATCTCAAGTTAAGGGGAAGTTTGTTTCATTCATGGAAGATCAAGATTTGAAGATGAAGATTGCTGAAGATTAAGCAACTATGGATCATCTTGGAATCAGTTTACAGTTTGTTTTGTCATCATCAAATAGGGGAAGATTGTTGGGAATTATTGATTTGATGATACAAAAGAACTTGCTCAAAAGAATAAAGAATGAAACAAAAGGATCAAATTCGACAATATGGAATTCTATAAAAGATAGAGGATTCTAAAAGATTTGCTTAAAAGATAAAGATCAAAGATTAGGAAGATTTAGTTTCCTAATACAATTAGATTTCCTTTGTAAGTCTTATAGACTCTATACATAAAGAGATCCCTAGACATTGTTTTAGTGTGATTATGTGCACCAAAACGTGTGTGTGCCCAATGATGTAGACGTCTAGTGTGGTTTAGCCTCAAGGTCAAGGTGTTCTTGATCCTGTTAAAGTTAGGTAGCCGTTCTATACTGATCATATAGAATTGAGGCTTGTATGTGAATGTAAACCTTGTGAAAATAACATTGTTCTTTATTTATATTTTGTTGCGTATCAATACTTTGTTATTTTCGAACCTAGGAGTTTAAACGATTCTCCACATGTATAGTTGGTGACGCCGTCTTCAGCTGCTGTGAGCACAAATCTTCAAGAGTCTTGGTGTCGGTTTGTAGTCTTGTCCGTTTCTTCTCTAAATGAGCCCAAGTCACGTGTATTTCCTCCAAATGCCTTCCAAATGTTAAATACCTAAAAAAGAACGATTAAGTACCTATTTTGGGCATAAATGCATGATTTAGGGGGTTAAACGACCCCGAAAAAGTGTATAAAATGACACCTCATCAAAAGTCAAGTATTTCATCAAAAAGAAAACTTGACCTCACAACGGGCAATTAATTTTTCTCGGGTATGAATTACTTAATATTCATACAAAGGCTTGTGTTTACTTTCCAACACAATCCGTGGTTCCTCTATACAATAAATGTACGTGTCAGTGTGTTTATTTGTTAAAATAAGAGAAATCTTATTTTTATGGTGTTGATTTTAAATCAAAATATGACCATCTTTCGGTTTCATCAGAAAATCATTTTCTAAGACAATTTGAACCATCAAATAACGACTACAACTCTTTTAATAGAAAACGAGTCATTATTTGAGGGGGAGAATGTGTCAAAATTATCTTCTTCAAAATTCATCATATGATAAAAGGAAAATGGTTTTAAACAATAATGAATCAATATTTAAAGGGGGTTAATTAAGTTTAACTCATTTGGGATTTATATGTTATGTGTTTATGCCTTTAGGGACTTGATAGCAAAATGTGAGGCTTAGTCTAAGTTAATAAATCTTAGGGACTAATTGTGCCAAAAGTATATTTAGATTTGCCCTAGGAAAGTTATCACAAGAAGTTAGAAGGGTTATGAAACATGAGGGGGTGAATGTGTCAAAATCTTAAAGATTTCAAGCAAACAGCTCCTCCCACTTGCTCTCCTTCACTTCATAAAACAAACACATCCTTATTCCTCCTTGAAATCGGCTCAAACTAGATCACAATCAATTCATGTCTTTTAATCGTTAAGGTAAACTAAAAACTTGTTAATTGTTCTCCCAACATTATGTAATCAAAAGAAATTAGCCTAAAACATTTGTTTTTATTAAAAAAAACCCTAGAAATTGGTCTAAGGTTCTTCAATATAAAAAGTAATTTAATCTTCAAATTGATTGCGGGGTTTTGATCTCTAAGGGGTATAGAACACTAGTCTAAAATAGTTTTTAATGAAGTTAACATGTGAATGTGTTTTATGAGATTCTTTGTTTTGAAATTTTGGGAAAATGAGCAAAAACTTGTAAAAGTTGTGAGGTTTGCGTTTAGAAGTGATAGAATGTTCCTTGTGAGTAATAGAGTGTGCTAAAACAAGATAAAACACCAAACCTTGATAATCTTGGGTGTTATGTGTTTATATGGGTCAAAAATTGCAAAAGTTGAGATTTTTATGGTAGAATCGTGTTATAAAAGTTCATGTGTTGTTTGTGTATACTAAGGTCTATGTTTGAGTGATTAAGATGCTTGAAAAATGAAGAGTGAGATTTCCTAAAAAATTTCCTAGGCGAAGTATACTCTTGGTTAAACTAGGCGAATTATACTCATGGTTAACACTGGGCGAAGTATACTCGTGATTAACACAGGTCGAATTATACTCATGATTAACACTGGGCGAATTATACTCATGGTTAACACTAGGCGAAGTATACCAAAGACACTGGGCGAAGTATACATCTTACACTAGGCGAATTATACTCACTTATAACTGGGCGAATTATACCATTACCTTGGGCGAACTATACAAGATTTACTCTAGGCGAATTATACATTAAACTGGGCGAATTATACGTGAGTTACACTAGGAGAATTATACAATTACTCTAGGTGAATTATACACAAACATTATAACTAGGAGAACTATACACATATCTTATAACTAGGCAATCTATACATGAAAATTTAATCTAAGTATGTTATTCCTTTAAATTGTCACTAAGTGATTTATTTAGGGTAATCTTTCCATAGAATTCAATTGACTTCCTAGTTGTCTATAGTTGGCCAATAGTTAGTTTGTTATCATTCCATGTAGACTCTTTGATCATTGTTAATCGTCCTATGTTATAATTATATGCCTAATAAACTGTGCCTGATCCATAGTTAAAATTCACATCTTGCATCTAAAATCAATCCTCATAAACTAAATTGCCACTTAGTAAGATACATATCTATTTGTTTGTGTATAAACTGTATTTGATAAATCTTAGCAGAACCGTGACTACTATTGCTGCTCAACAAGTTGCTTTTGACAATGCATTGGTACCACTTGAGAAACGAGTCAAGATTAGCAAATGCAACATGAGAATCAATCCTGCAAAGACTCAAAATGAACCCATGTATCTAGTTGTTTTAGATGCTCTTGCACTTACTACTTGCTATCCTGCTTTCCTCATCACTACAGATGTTCCAGAGATATATATGCATCCGTTTTGGTTCACCATCAACAAGCATGACTCATCTTACCAATTCAAAATTGGCAAGAAAAGGTTCACTGTAAATGTAGAAGTATTCATAGAAATCTTCCAGGTATGCCCTAAATATCCAAATCAAGAATTTGATGCACTTCCCTCATATGAAGAAATTGTCTCCTTTATCAAAGAACTTAGAAACAAAGGAGACATTAAATCTATCACTGAAGTGGTTGTTGATCAAATGTACCAACCATAGAGAACCTTTGCTTCAATCATCAACAAGTGTCTATCTGGGAAAATCACAGGTCTTGACAAGTTACGATTTTCACGAGCTCAAATTCTATGGGGGATGTTCTATATAAAGAATGTTACCTTTGTCGAACTACTTTGGGAAGACTTCACATTCCAAATAGAGAACAGAGACACCAAGAAGCAAGAGAAAATGTACTATCCTAGATTTACAAAGGCTATCATTCATCACTTCAATTCCAAAGATAAGTTAATCTCTATTAGGAACAGACAGTTTATGCACACTGCCGAGGATGACAGTATTATGGGTCCTATGAGATTTGTCTCCAAGGCTGATGACTATCAAGTGTATGGAGCATTACTTCCTAAAGGGATGACTAATCAGGAGATGCGGAACTCTCCTGCCTATAAGACTTATCTCTCTTTTGCCACTGGTGCATCATCTCCTAAGAAAGCAAAGAAATTCAAGAAACCTGCTTCTCCTTTAAGGAAGAGAATACTTGTTACTGTGGAAGAGGAAGAGGCTAAACCTGCTAAGAAATTTTTACCTTTCAAGAAGCCTTCTAGAAACAGTCTACAGGTGTACAAATCCGAGACACTCTTGGTGTGTTTGTGTCAAAGAAGAAGGCACCAACAACAACTGAAAGAAGCAAAGGAATTGATTCGCTGTCTGAAGCTGCCTTACTTAAGGAGGCTTAAGTGAAGAAAGTTCTCAAGTAAAGAAAGTTCTTAAGGCTCAGGTGGCTCAGGTGATGGACCTAGTTTTAAACTAGGGGTTCCTGATGAGCCAAAAGGCAAATCTATTAACATAAATGAAGGAACTGGTTTAAAACTAGGGGTTCTTGATGTGTCCAAAGCTAATTCTTCTAAAAGCGAGTACGAATCATGGGGTGATAGTGGTGATGAAGACAATTTAAAAGGTGATGATGAAGATATTCTTGAAAGTGATGATGACCTTGAACAAGCTGATGATGAACGAACTGATTCTGAGAATCAAAAAACAACTAAAGAAGATAAAGAATCTGATGATTCGTTCGTACATACTCTTGAAGACTATGTACCTACTGGTGATGAAACGAATGATGTAGATGAGGAAGAGTATGAAAGGATCAGTGAAGAACTATATGGTGATGTTAATGTTAGATTGACAGATGCTGAGCCTACTGACGAAGAAAAAGGTAATAAGGAGATGACTAATGCTGAAACAATAAATGTTGAGCACGAGGAAGGTAGTCAAGCAGTTGCAGGTGAGCAAGTCAAGAATGATGCTCAGGAAACAGTTACCGCTGCCCTTGATGTACAAAAGACCAAAGTTCTACTATAAAGTTCTTCTATCTCATCCGACTATGCCACTAAAATTTTCAACTTTGATAATATTCCCTCGGCTGAAACAGAAATTATCTCAATGATGGATGTCAAAGTCCAACATGAAGATCCAAGTGTTCAGACCTCACCACTTCTCTCCGTCCTTGTTTTTGTAATTCCTTAATCTTCAATAGCTCCAGCAACAACCATTACTTCTCTTCTTTCATCACTCTTTCCTAATCTTCAACAATCAACACCAACAAACATAGAAGCTACAACCTCCACTCCTATTGTTCTAGAATCTAAAACCCTTAATGATATCCATTTTAGAGTATTAGACTTGGAAAAAGAAGTCAAAGAGCTTAAGAATGTGGATCACTCTTTAGCACTTCTTTCAACAATCAAATCTGAAGTCCCAAATACCTTTAAACAGTACCTTGGAACAAGTCTGGATGATGCTCTCTATAAGGTGCTTCAGAAACACTCAGCTGATATCGTTAAGGAACACTCTGTTCCAGCTGAAGTTATAAAGAGACTCAGGAAGCAATATGTACCTCAGAAAAGTACTAATGACATTCGAAAAATCAAGATGGAGCATGCCAGTAAGCAGCAAGTGCCTAAATCCTCAATCACCTTATCTGATATCACTGCACTTGACGAGTTTGATCAGAAAACTACCTTGTTTAACACAATGACTAAATCTAGTCATTCAACAAAAGTCCTAAGCACTAAGCTCTATAAAATGCTCTCATGGACTCAATCCTTGAGGATGAAGATGCTATGGACAAAGATGTTGCTGATGAACTAAAGAAGTGAAAACTAGATGATGCTGATAAAGATGAAGGCCCTTTCGTTGGATCAGACTGAGGGTTAAAAAGACAAAGGACAAGCAAAGGAACTAAAACCTCAAAGAAGACATCTACTACAAAGGACCCTTCTAAAGGAAAATTTCCAGCAACCTCTTCAAAGTATTCTAAATTTGCAAGTCTGTAAAAGATCAAGTTGTTGAACCGATCTCTGTGCAAGACTCTGACAATGTTGAACATGATGATGCTGAGCTTGACTATGCTGATATGCAAATGGATCAAGGAGAAGACTTGGGTAATACTGATGAACAACCCAATGATGAGGCTGTTCCCAAGAAGGACTGGTACAAGAAGTCCAGTAATGACATTTCTCCTGATCCTGAATGGAACGAAGGAAAATTATTTGATGACGGGCCAAAACAAAGTTGGGTCAATGATATGGCCAAGGCTACAAAACCTCCTCTCACATTTGATGAGCCGATGCACACTCCAATCGACTTCTCTGCCTTTGCAATGAACCATCTCAAGATTGACAATCTAACAAAAGAACTTCTTGTAGGACCGGTTTACAATTTGCTAAAAGGAACATGCAAAAGTTATGTGGAGTTAGAATACACTATGGAAGAATGCTATCGTGCTTTGTTTGAACAACTTGACTGGAACAATCCTTCTTGTAGGACCGGTTTACAATTTGCTAAAAGGAACATGCAAAAGTTATGTGGAGTTAGAATACACTATGGAAGAATGCTATCGTGCTTTGTTTGAACAACTTGACTGGAACAATCCTGAGGGTCATCGTTGTCCATATTATCTTACCAAACCTCTACCTATGCAAATGTCATCTCAATGTCGTCAATTTGTCCCAGCCGACTTCTTCTTTAACAATGGCTTGAAGTATTTAAAAGGAGGAAGCACTGACAAGAAATACACTGCCTCAACGACAAAGTCTAAAGCTACAAGGTATGAGTTAAAGGGCATTAAAGACATGGTTCCTAACCTATGGAGTCCGGTAAAGGTTATTTATGACAGATATGCTCTTTTAGGTATTTCTCACTAGCGAACCAAACGTCATAATTTTTATGGTTATACAACCAAAATGGTGTCCAAGCACAATGTTTATTCGACCAAGAGGATTCTGAGCATTATCAGTGTCAAGGTGAATGAGTGGTATGGGTATGGTCACTTCAAGGAAATTGTTATTAAAAGAGCAGATCGACAACTGTACACTTTCAAGGAAGGTGATTTTAAGAGACTACATCTAAATGACATTGAAGACATGCTATTTCTCGTTGTTTAAAACAAACTTAACAACCTCGATGGGAATGTCGCGGTTCATTTGGCAGTGAGCTTATGTATGTTTGCAAGAAGGACTGTTATTCAGGCAAGGGTTGAAGACCTTCAGCTGGGGTAGAAAGTTACCAGAAGAAGCTCAACCTCACCAAGCCAAGAACTCGAGATGTGGATATGTCTCGTAGACCAGCGTACACCAATCTTTCAAACCCTCAAGGTGTGATCTATGAAGACAATGTGAAACGAAAGAGATTCATACGTATTGAAGAGCTTCACAAGTTTAGTGACGTCACTCTAATTTCAGTTCGTGACACTATGAGTCAAATGCTTCACGAGTTACATTTGGGGTATTACAAAACCATGAGAAGGAGGCAATAGACTATATTGGATCAGCAAAGGACACGCATCATGATCAAAGCCATCAATCAAAAGCTGCTAGATAGAAGAATCATGAGGAGCTTGGAAAAGTTTGTTGGTGGTAGAGAATACAGGGAAGACCTATGACTGCTTTAGTGGACAATATGACTTTGTCATATCTTGTTCTACTCTTTAAAGGTTATTCTCTTGTATTTATAAAACTTGTGAATATGTAAATAAGTAGTGTAAGACTAAAAATAGGCATATATAGTGTTTGAGTATGAATTTTCAAGAATTTCTTAGTAAATTCAAAAAAATTCAAATTAACATACTCAAACACCATATAATACCCTCAGAAATTAAGGGGGGGCATTAAAATGTTCATAATAAGGCTCATTATATATAATCAGAACATTTTTCTCCCTAAATACTTTTCATACATATTTGAATCAATTGATATCTAAAATATCAAGAGATTTGACATTTTTTATAAGGGGAGAAAATGATTAAAATATATATAACTTGTAAAAATGTGATCTGAATGACTATAGTGCAGCTTCTTCCTCACCATGCTAAATAATTTCAGTTATCAATGCATGTGTTTAGGGGGAGCATTTCTGAAAAGTAAAACCGTCGAGGTACTAAATGTTTTGATTTATATCACAAAGTACCTTGATTGATGTTTTCAAATGGTTTTAAGGCTGAGAACAATACCAAAAGACCGACCATGTGTTTAATTAATTGGGGTTATAAGGTGGTTAGGTATAGGTATTCGTTCCTATCATCCAGCCAGAACCAGAGGGATCTACCTAGGGACATTCCATTAGATAGAATAGAAGTCCATAGGTATGATTCAAAAGGAGAAAAAGTAAGAAAAAGGGGATAATGCAGACTAAGACAGAGCTAACACTGGAACAAACCCAACAAGGTATTATTGATGAAGTCTTGGTAAGCATTCAGGGGATTAAATAATGAAAAAGAAAAGTAAGGATAAAGGGTGAAAAGAAAGAAGCCCTCCATACACTTAGGCAGAAACCAAGTCAATACATATGCTATCAGAAACACTAAGTTGTTGTCTGGTATTAAAGATAGTCATCATAGACCCAATGATGCAATGCACAACCCTCCCCAGCCACTCAAGGTCAGAAAGACTCTTGTTTCAAAACTCACGGAGATTACACTCATTTCTATTGACTTTCTTACTCCGAGATTGTTGATATTGAAAGGAGGAAATCAGCTCCAGCCTTTGATTACTAAAACCAAATGTGCACTATCGAATCTAGAGCCATAAAGAGAACATCCATAAATCTCACTAGGATACTATTCCAATATATTTCTTTCTTACACACTGTGAAAACTAGTAATATCTTAAGAGTCCTACGCATTATCCTTATGATATTGCTAAAACATCAGAGTGATACTTAAGTATTCACAATGACGATGGAAATCCATCCAGAGCCAACATCAAACAAGCTCTGTGGTAGGTGACTTGTTAGATCCTATATGGATCTAACTTGTGACACTGGATATCGATTCGGTCCAGACTATGAATTGACGGTTGATGAATTTTGAAATGCTTAAAACTCTCGATGTGTCGCAAAATCACTTTAGCAAGTGACACGTCGATTGATTTTCTCAAATCAATTTTTATTCAATCAGTGAGACAATAACTCACTGGTTCACTCTTATCGTAATGTTTGCTTTGAGACGTTTCAGTAATGATAACAAGCTGAGTACGATGAATCCAATACATATGTGTTAGAAAGATTCAATACTGCAAGCTAGAAATCATGTCAAGGAGATTCTTCTTAAATTGAATCTACCTGATCACAGGTTGATCCTCATGGATTTGAAGGTTAATCCAACTAAACACGGACGAATGACAAATCCATATTCGTCCCCCAACTTTATTGCTAACTGTTTTATTGCAGATGCATAAAAAGATGGACATAGAGGTACCTGGTTCCAGCAGACTCAAAGATTTATAGCCGCATGCTCATACTCGACCGACAAATATAAAGACATTATAAAAGCTCAAGTACATGTTTCAAGCCTTCCGCTACTCTGATACCGCACGTCCTTCTTAAAGTGACGAAGTGTTAAAGTTAAAGAACTTCAAGAAAGATGACTATACAAGCTTTCAAGTTAAAGATCAAGTGATGCGGTTGTCGTAAGGGACTTCTACAAGAAGTTTTACAACTCCCTAGGTAGAGTACCTAACCGTTGCAGTAGTAGTATAGGCAAGACTCGGGGGTTGTTATCGCTCTCTAAGGGAATAGGTTGGGAAGGCTTGATCACGGTCTAACAGAATTCTAGCGGTTGAGAGAAGATTATTTTTTGTGTTTTTATATTTATAAGAAAGCAGTAAAATCATATGTTTGAGAGGTTTGGTTGGTTTTAGCTATTAGACTAAATAATAAACTACGCTACTTGTGATAACAATATAATAAAAGATTGTATTCATTTAATCATATATTACTCCCTAGATTGCTTCTCCTAGTGTTGTTGCTTTGTCACACTTGTAATGATTTATGTAATTATTTCCTAAGTCATGAACGAATTACACGAACTCGTCGTCTATTTAATATTCCGTTGAGGCAAAACACAAAGTAAGGTAGTATAAAGACTATTACTCGGCCCCCAAGAGTATATTAAATGCATTTGAAATATATTAAAAGTGGATCAACCATATAAAGGGCAAGGTAGTATGAAGACTATTACCCAATGGTATCCTTTCTACACAATCATGTTTCCCTAAACATATCAACAGTGATACAGACAAAAGCTGGTTTTCTAAGACCTAACATGCATATTCATCACAAGAAGCAACACCACTAAGATCTACATTCTAGGTTTCATACAATCATAAATCAACACAATAAGGGGTTTAGCCAAGCATGTTAAAGATAAAGCAAGAACAAATAAGAATCAAACAATAAGTTGTTAAACGAACTAGGGTTTGTCTCTTTCTTGATTAAAACATGAATTGAAGGAAGTACAATAGGGTTTTGAAGCCCTAAAATCATCCTAAATAGCTGCCAAATGAACTAAGGTTCATCCATTTCTTTTACTCTAAAGTTACACACCTAAAACCCTAATTTCAGGTTCGTATATACAGATAAATCGCTGCGATGGCGTCATGTTTTATTCGTGACGCCATCGTAAAAGAGAATATTCTAGATCTTGGGCTGGGTCGTGCGGGCTGATGCCATAGTAAGATCTTGTGACACCGTCGTGAGATAAAGTGTGACGGCGTCATGTGTATCTTGTGACACCGTCTCCAGCCTCTTAGAACATAATCTTGAGAAATGTTGGTGTAGGTCTGTAGTCTTGTCCGTTTCTTCTCCAAATAAGCCCAAGTCATGTGTATTTCCTCCAAATGCCTTCCACATGCTAAATACCTGAAAATGAATGATTAAGCAGCTATTTTAGGCATTAATGCACGATTTAGGAGGTTAAACGACCCCGAAAAAGTGTATAAAATAACACCTCATCAAATACCCATACACTTAGGATTTGATTGTCCTCAAGCAAATAGGCTTTTTTACCTAGACAATAACAATATGAGGGTCATTTAACCTACTCTTTAAAAGTATTTTACAAGACAACCTTTTAGACCTCATAATTAAAAGCACTGAAATTATATACTAGCACCTCACATAAGTGTTTGGGATTCTCTCTTTCACTTGGTTGTATAATAAATTATAACATATGAGGGGAACAGAAAATTAACACTTATTACCTGTCATAGCATATAAATTATCACAGACTTGGTAAAGGATCATACCTTCACCGCTAGGTGCAAGCATTATTCATTACTATCAAAGAGGTCTTTTTAAGGGTTGTGGGGTGTAGGTGTAAGATAACATATAATGGAAACAAAAGCAGATAGGATACATTTGGGTGGCTTTGGGTGAATTTAGAGTGGAAGGGTTAGCTAATTATTTATACGAATACACGTTGGTTTGGTTGCTAAGCCAAGACTCAGACGAAGATGTATAAACTCTAAACAACTCTATATAAATATTTTTCTTTTTTCTTTTCTTGACTCTATGATAAACATAAACATAAGCAAATGGCAGCCCGTACATTTTTATTTTATATTTTTTTATATACAATTTTTTTGTACACTTTTGCCCTGCCATTGCTTAAACATATAATACATCATGGGGGTTTATAGATACACCCCTACACTTGAACTTTAAATTCTCGATTATTTACAATCTAACTAGTGACCCGATTTGAGGTGGATCAAAATAACATGGAGATCATTTGACAAACATATGGGGGTATTACCTTAACTTTTCTTCCTCATTCTTTCGCGAAATAAATACTACCATGAATCCCAATCGTCCCAAAACAGTATTTACAAGGAAAAGGACTTAGGAATCATGTACTCAAATAATTAACTTGGGTTAAACACAATAATGTACTAAAGGTGAGTACATACAAGGTAGGCTAAGGCAATTTAGGTGTAACAATTGGTTTAATGGTTAACAATGCTCTTCATTAATAATTTGGAATCCACCAAAAAATTACGAGAATCATGAAAGGATAGGCTCGGAGGGTTGTATTAGGGGTATCCTTCACTAAAAATGATTGCATGGCAAGGGTGTGGGATAGTTATATGATCGGTGTGACCATCATAAAAATTATAGGTTTAAAACATGGGTTAATCCTAGTACTTCTTATCAAGAAAATCCTAACACTTACTATGCGGTCACGGAATGTATCACAAAAAACAAGTGCTAGAATTTAATATACTATCGGTACACTCTCATAATCCTAAAGTATCCGATACCAATGTTCCAGAAAAGGCGATAAAACCACGCATACACATCCTTAACGACGGAATAGACACACATGATTGCTCAAATCCTTAACTCGAACAAGCTAAAGGTATAATATCTTAGGGCAAACCTCACATTTTAGGGGGTGGAATTTGCAGGATTTTGTTTTAGTCATATAAATTCCTATCTATGAGACGCTATTAATACTCGGTTTTCGTCGGTATGTGTCATAAAAAAATTTAAATTTTGGTTAAAATCACCTTTTTATGCTATGTTTCGATATATTACCCATCATTTCAGAGACAAATCAAATGGAAAATGAAAGAATAATTTCTAAAGCTTATTTTCCCCCTACACTTAAGTTGAACATTATCCTCAATGTTCTATAGAAGTACCCGTAAAAACGAATAAAGGGAAAAGAAAACAAGTAAAAGAAACTAGTACTCTCCTAGTTTGCTTAATAATGGAGAAGAAACATGTGATAACTGGTTAAATCGTCCTCCAAGAATTGTCCATTGAAACTTCCTAAGAACTTCCAAGCTTCTTCTCATCAAATATAACCTGTAAATCAAAGACAAAGACAACTACACCAAGCATAAAATGTGCGATATAATAATATACAATATGAAATCAGGGTTGACTCGATAAAGCAGTAAAGATACAATGAGAGAATTGTCAAACTCATTGGTTTTGCAGGTTTATAAAAGAAGAGTACATATTTTAAATGTTGTGCAAGTTTCATTTTCAAAAATAATTAAAAACTTTAAGTTTTCTAGACCTGGGCATTTGACGCCGTCAGGAATATCCTGACGTCGTCACAAATGTCGTGGTGATGGCGTCGTGTGTAAATCGTGACGCCGTCTCTACATTCTGTGAAAATGAAATTTTTGTTTTTGATGAAAAATTTCCTGCACTTGATTCCATAGGTTAATTCCTGTACGAATGGCTGCATAAAACTTGAGATTTAACAATTTACTCATATGACTCGAAACTGACGCGAATTAATCTAAATAATTTATTTTAAATGTTTGAATCTAGTTCTAAAAAACTAGATATTTCCCCTACACTTATTTTGTTGCAAAATACCTTTAATTGCAAATAAGAGGAAGTTACAAACAAACAAAGCATGATTAGAAACTAATTCAAACATAATAAAACAAATAATAAAGAGTTAAAACACAAGACACTCCTAATATGCAGGAAAAGTAAATATTGGGTTGTCTCCTAAAAAGCGCTTTTCATTATTTACAAGTCTTGTAGCTAGACTCGAAGTCATACGTCCTTACGTGACTTCTTGTTGGGAATTATTGATTTGATGAGACAAAATAAATAAAATAATAAAACAAGAAGGACTTAAACGCAAAGCTGGAATTCTTCAAAAGATGGAAGATTTTGAAGATTCTAAAGATCTCCTTAAGAAGATAAAAGATATAGAAGATAAAGATAAAAGTTAGGAAGATATTATTTGTTTCCTAATTATATTTGTTCTTATCCTTTGTAAACCTAGATGATATCTACTATATAAAGAGACATTAGGTAGTGTAGTCTAGCATCCAAAAAAACGTGTGTGTGTACACTAGATCAATGTAGACGTCTAGTTGGTGTATGTAGCCTCAAGGATCTTTGATTCCAGTTATAGGTGGTAACTGTTCTATACTGATCATATAGAATCGGGGCTTTGTGGAAATGTATGGTAATAAAACCTTGTTCAATAACAACTGTCTTCATTATATTCCGCTGCATAATTGTTATCATTGTTATTTTTTATCCTAGATATAAGATCTAAACAATCTGAGCTTAAACGATTCTTTAGTTTTCACAATTGGTATCAGAGCCATGTGGCTCGTGATATCTAAGATCTACAAGGTTTTTGGTGTCGTGTTCATGAAGAGACAAACATATAAAATTTTGTTTTTGATTTTTGAGCAGATTCGATGTAATTAGGGTTTTGCAAACCCTAATTCAATTAAAACTGAAAGGTTATGGTTAAAAGAGCACGACGAGGTTGTTGAAGGGTTTCATACAAGTAATGACGTACAGAAGGGTCTGAAGATGATGTATGTTATGATGCTGTACGTTTTTGATATGCTGCTTATTTAACAATACAAATCTGTCTTAAAGATTTTGTTTGTGTTGATTGGAAATCATATTGAAGTCTTCACAAATATATCTTTTGTTGGGATAATGATTTGATAATTAACGACAAGATTAAACCTTCAGTTAGGGGTTTGTCTATAGTTATTACTGATTTGTGTTGCAAGAATCTGGTTGACAAGAAGGTTGCTGGTTTAGAAGTCGTCTAAAGCAGCATGTATCAACAAGGTTTAGAAGACATGGGTTCTTAAAAAGTAGTAGGTTTATTGTTTTGATTTTGTACAACAGATGTTGATTATGGAGTCGCTTTAAGAAGATATAAGGAGCAGCATGTATAGCATGTGGATGATAGGGTTTTGCTCGAAGGTCAATGGCTAAAGTTGTTCAAGGTTATTGTGTTTATACTACTAATCTTGAAAGTTAATACTGCTCCATATAGTGTTAATACTGCTCGAATAGTGACATATTAGCAACAGATTAGTGACAGATTAAGTGTCACAAAAAGCCATAGGAGGAAGGAGTCATTAGATTTGTGACGGTTTAGTAATAGTTCAGTGACAGAAAAAGTGTCACTAAATGCTATGGGAGGAAGGAGATAGCAGTTTAGTGACAGTTTAGCGACAGTTTTATGACACTAAAAAAGTGTCATCTGGATACTTAAAAAATATCCTTACTACTGTTGGTGACGAGTATAATATCAATGAGAAGATGCAATCGTGGTTGCTTTATGCTACTGGTTACTCGTTCACAAGGTCTGTCAAGGAAGTAAGCTACTACTGTCGTTCTTAAATTAATACTGCCAAGGTACTCGTTAATACTGCTCGTTGACATGGCTAGTACTGCTTGCTTTTATGTTTATATTGCTCGACCTGGTTACTACTGCTTGCTATGATTTAGTACTGCCAATGATATGTTTCAACAATTAATACTGCTTGGTGGATTAAAGCAGTTACTACTGCTATTGGTTAGTATTGTTTATTTTTATTTCGTGATGATCATATGCACTTAATGCTGCTAGCCTTGTACGATATCGGTTGACACACACGTTTGGAAAGTTAAAAGTGTGAAAAACAGTTTTAAGTTAAAACTGTTAGTGCTATCCGAGATATTATTACTACTGCTTGCTTTATCAGATATCGGATAGTTCATGGATTTGGATCTCGGACAAAACTGAATTTCTTTCAGTTTATTCTTATTGATTTATGGCTATTATTTTAGGATTTATTAAAGATGTGATTACGAAGAGGATTAATTATCACCTATTTGAAGTTGAAGTGAAGTTTTTCGGATGCGTGTTCTTATCATATCTTAAAGTGGGTGCTACACTTTGAAGATAACTTGTTCGCGCTTAGAAACAATGTGACGAAGACTTGACAAATCTTGCAAAGGTGTGTGATCTACAAACTTATGGTGCTCAATACTCACATTTGCTATCACTATAAGGAGTTACATTGTTGTGCTCAGTGTCTCATAGAAGATGAGGATTTTGTCAAGAGGTTGCGATCTACTTATATTTCACATATTTATTTATAAGTTCGAAGTCACGTAGATAGTACAAGATATAAGACACAAGTTTGGGTTATTCTACTTCTACATCAAGTTCGTTATACTTAGTTTTCTTCATCAGTAATCATTACATAGAGCCTACAGAATTTGAAGATTCAAGAAATGGTTAACATATAAGTTTTAGAGGAAGCTTATTGACAAAATGTTTAACCATTTACACGTGACAATGAGGTGAAGGTTTTTATTACTGCTAGTCATTATTACTACTGCTAGTGTGAGTTTATACTATTCAAGTTTATTTTTCTTATTGTGCTTAATGGTGGGTAATTTGAGGAGTTAGAAGGCTTGGATTAGAAGTGTGATATTGGTTTATAGTGGTCAAGATCAAAGTTGCTTATATTCATATGTCCTCTGTTGGATTATGACAAAAAGGGGAAGAAGATGTTAACAGGTTGCAACTTATAGATCCTTGGTGTGGCATGATACAAAGGAAATCTACTTAAGGGGAAGTTTGTTTCATTCAAGGAGATGATTACATCTCAACTCCAGGGGAAGCTTTGATTAAAGGCTTTATAATGAAGTTCGCACATGACTTTCTTTGTTTTGTCATCATCAAATAGGGGAAGATTGTTGGGAATTATTGATTTGATGAGAAAAAATAAATTAAAGAATGAAACAAGAAGGACTTAAATACAAAGTTAGAATTCTTCAAAAGATGGAAGACTTTGAAGATTCTAAAAGATCTCCTTAAGAAGATAAAAGATATAGAAGATAAAGATAAAAGTTAGGAAGATATTATTTGTTTCCTAATTATATTTGTTCTTATCCTTTATAAACCTAGATGATCTCTACTATATAAAGAGACATTAGGTCGTGTAGTTTAGCATCCAAAAAATGTGTGTGTGTGTGTACACTGGATCAATGTAGACGTCTAGTTGGTGTATGTAGCCTCAAGGATCTTTGATTCCTGTTACAGGTGGTAACCGTTCTATACCGATCATATAGAATTGGGGCTTTGTGGAAACGTATGGTAATAAAACCTTGTTCAATAACAATTGTCTTCATTATATTCCGCTGGATAATTGTTATCATTGTTATTGTTTATCCTAGATATAAGATCTAAACAATCTGAGCTTAAACGATTCTTTTGTTTTCACACTTCTCCTTCATCTTCCAGAGTTATACCGTCATCTTTGTTGGTGTCCAACATACTTTTTTGATATGGTTTCACCCGTTGTTTATTTAAGATGAATCCGTTCCCATCTTCATCGTACAGCTTAATTACGCCATTTCTCATGTCATTGCATACCAAAAATGGTCCGTACCACCTTGACTTTAGTTTTCCTGGAAATAGCCTTAAGCGTGAATTGAATAGGAGTACCTTATCTCCCTTTTCATAATTGGTCGGTGCTTTTATCCGTTTGTCATGCCATCTTTTTGTCTTTCCTTATTGGAGATGGATGTTTCATAAGCGTCGAGCCTCATTTCATCCAGCTCATTGATTTGTAAGAAATGATTTTCCCTAGCTTTCGTAAGGTCCAGGTTGCAGTTCTTAATGGCCTATTGGGCCTTGTGCTCTAATTCCACAGGGAGATGACATGCCTTGTCGTAGATTATTCTAAATAGGGTTGTTCCTAAAGGTGTTTTAAACGCCATCCGGAATGCCCACAATGCATCATCTAACTTGTAGGACCAAACTTTCTGGTTGTTCCTGATGGTTTTCTCAAGGATATGTTTTATTACCCGGTTCGTGTTTTTGACCTGCCCATTCGTCTGAGGGTGATACGCGGTTGAGAATCGGTGAACCACTCTATACTTTTTCATTGCTTTCTCCATTTGGTAGTTACAGAAATGGGTACCCCTATCGCTAATAAGGGCCTTTGGTATTCCATATCATGTGAATAGCCTCTTGAGGAAGTTTACTACGTTCCGAGCATCATTGGGGAAGGCCTGAGCCTCTACCCACTTTGATACGTAGTTAATAGCTACCAGGACATATTTGTTTCTGTTTGATGAAAGGAAAGGTCCCATAAAGTCAATCCCCCAAACATCGAATATTTCACAGACTTGGATGTATTTCTGGGGTGTTTCGTTCCTTGATGAGATGTTTCCTGCTCGTTGACATGCATCACAAACTTGTACCAACTTACGTGCATCTCGGAAGATATGTGGTGTTGGGAATTAAACTTATTAGACTTAGTACTGCCAAGTCAAAGTGTTAGTACTGCTTAAGTCATAACTGGTAGTATAAACCAAAAAAAAAAAAAATAGCATTTATCCATTTGTTGATTATTAAAATTTTCAACTTAAGAAAAATGACACATATGCCTTTCATTAAAATGCGATTCATTGCCTTCTTAATTGGTCTATATTTTCAATTATAAGAATTACACAATAGAGGTTTAAAACGACGCCGTATTGCGTCGCTTGGGCTCCGGTGTTTTTGTGGGCTCTCCCGGGTTGGTCCAGTCCATTTTTTTACCACATTCCATCTCCCCATCTCGATCATTCTAGAGCTACCTCATCAAACCTCACATGCATCATTCATCATCAACCGATGACCTGAATCTTGACTGCCGGAATAAGGGCGGATTATTTCGAACTATACATTGCGGAGGTACATAAAGCATCATAAAATAAAAAAAATTGATTCACAGCAAACGGCAATTCAGCAGGTACTTTTGCATTTAATTTTTTTTGAAATCTAAGATTCTATTTTTTGTGGGTTTGGATTTTAGGTTGTACTCCTAATGATAGCTTCTTTAAAAATAAAATAACCATGTTCATATTATTAAACTAAATATTAAATGGTTTTAGCCTTGGTTTGATGTTTTGTTTTCTAGATTTAGGAGTCAGATGCGTCTAAGAAAAATTGGAATGTGTTTTGTTTGTTTTAAAATTTTACGGTTTGTGATATACGTAATGGTTGTTGTTTCGTGGTACAGGTGGTGTCAGGACTTTGGAAGTGCATAATGAAAAGGAGAGAATTGCAAGTTTCTCGACGTTGTTGGTTGAGACAAAGTTGTATCCGTGGTTTAAGTGCGTCCCCTGCTCAAGCAAGGACCAGGAAAGATATTCAGGGGATTCCGTGGCAAAGGTTGAATATGACAAGGGAAATTTATAGGCGTTCCTTTATCGGGTGATGCTGTCAATAAGGTATATGAGTTGCTAATTGTTAGATGGCATGTTAGTTATGAATCGCTTATACTATAGACCTCATTGCGGTGAGTGCACAACTTCTAACATATCATCACTAAAATTGTCACGCATAACATCTTCTTATGTAAAAACAGGGCATTTGGTTTAAATGATATAATTTTAAAACATTAAATTTATATATTACGATACATGAACTTACTTCAGTGATAGAAAACTAAATAATACCACACAGCCTCTTGATGCCAAACTTGCTTAGATTATTGTTATACCACTGCTACATAAAATAGAATAGAGCCCCTTCAAAGCCCGGTTTAAATGTATAACGCGCTCTATTGTAATGTTAGATGTGGGATGGTTTTAGGTTCTCTTATGTTAACATGATTTCATATACTTAAAAAATCAAAAGCATTTAGTTAATAATTACGTACAATAGAACAACCATTAAAGTAATGATGTGGTTTGGTTCTAAAAATCGGAAGTTTTGTGTCACCCTTAACGAAGAGGTCACGAATAAGTTTTACACAATATTAAAATTAACAAGGCATGCATTTGACTTGCGCCTGTTAAAATTTCACAACTACAGTAAAGGAACCTATGAAAGTTGCTGACTTTTCATCTCATTTTATGCAGAACAAACACGTAAAGCTTCATGATAACGAAGTTCTTCTTTTGCTGACATGTCGTCTAAGGTTTATCTACTTATTTGCCGCTCCATTCTATAGTTTGGTATCTTAGTATAAATAATCACAGTTTATTCGGTTGTTGTTTCGTATTCAGATTATGCAATTATCCGATTGTAGCTTCTGGGAAGGCATTTGATTTCATTCAACGTGCAAGGGCTGTAAGGGTAAACGAAGGTACGGGTATATAAGTTACTTCTTATATTTATGCGCAACAATGATGACTGACTTATAGTTTGAATTCTAGGTTCTAAGAAAATGTCGGGAAGGGGGTGTTTGGGTTTGCTTATTTTTCCAAGCGTATTTGGAAATGGAAAAGCTCTTAAGCCTATTTTTATCGGCTTACGAGTTTGTTAACTTGGTATGAGTGTGGCAATCCATTTTATATGCACGTGCACGGTGCACGTCTATGTAGGTAATTTTAATTATTTTTTAATGATTTTAAAGTGTTTAGGGGTATTTTTTGCTGTATGCAGAAGCTATTCAGAACTCATAATGGCAAAAGGGGGTATAACTAAGTCTGTTGTCAATGACCGCAACTTATGTCGAGGATCTATACATACTAAGAATGGTAGCTCGAGCTATTGCAAACCTATGGGAGAATGGTAAGTAAGTTCTATTCACCTCCATTTGTTTGTTTAAGTACTAATGATACTCTGATATGCTTAGTAAATTTGATGCTTTGGTCAGGTTTTAAACACATTATAACCGGAAAGTATCGATCCTTACATGTATATTTTACTATCTTTGTTGGTTACAATCTGTTTTGATTTATTCTTTGTTATGGATCTGTTCTAATTTGACTTAACTAATGTTCATAGTTAAATCCATTTGATTTTTCTTCTCATTCCTGATTTGTTTCTTTTCCTTTGGCTCTAATTTTTTTTCTCATTAGTCTCTTTTCCTTTGGCTTGATTTTGATTTGAACATGGTGTCCTGCTAAATTATGATGTTGGAAATGAGTGTACACACGCTACATGTAGTTCAAAAATGAACCAGAATAACTAGGTGAGTAAACTTTTCTTTTGAATAGGATGAGCAACTACAATAACCATCTAACGCATCCATCTGATAATGAGCTTATTTTTAAGCAGATAAACAGTTTGGTTAATCCAAACAGCATCTACTTAACTGTTAATATTAGGTAAAAATAAGCAGCTTCAAACAAAGACCCAACCCGATAGAAACTGCCCAGTTTTAAGCAGAGAAGCAATTTCCATGAAAGGCAGTAAGTGGTCCAGTTCTTTGATGATGGACTGTACACTGCAAACTTGAATAAAAGAAAAAAGGCTACATGAATGTGGTTTATTTGTGAAAGTGCGGTTCGAATTCAGCAGAGTTTTATATTTTTAATTGGTTGAACTTTTCCTGTTGTAAATATCGTTATGCTTTAACTTGGTTTTAGTCAATGATTCACACGCCCTTTGCCTTTTATACCTGCTTATGTTTGACATCGTTCGGTTCATCAGTTGCTTCATTCGTATTTGAGAAACTTAATCTTTCACTGATATTATGTCTTATATCAAAATGTGGTCTACGCAGGGAACCTGCACAGAGGCCTTTCGGTTGTGGACAGTTACAAGTTGCTTAAAGAAGAAAGATACGTCCGGTTTTACTCTGTCTCAAGTTGCTTTGAGCTGTATTGTTTAAATGTTCACGTGAGTTACGAGACGTGTCCTTGATATTTTAGAAGTGTTTGGGACAAACTGAAATTATATATGTCAGCTAAAAGCCGTTCTAAAAAAAATATATGTCAGGTAAAAGTGCCAGAAATTTAAGGACTGTTTCTGTGTTTGCTAACTTAATTGTAGTGTATATGAAGAAGCTTCGTTGTTGTAGAGGTTTAAGATTTAATTGGCGTATTTATAAGATGTAATCGATTCGCAAAAATATAAGCCCCGCCGCAACGCGCGGGCTATAATGCTTGTTTCTCAACATAAAAGGTAAATATTAAAATCATAAATATCATTCCAGAATTTTAAAAAATAAAACCAAAATACTTAAGCTCGACGCACACCGGGTTTATCTTCAACGTTGCTACCACCTTTCGTCATTGTCAACCACCGATACATTGTCATAACTCATAAATCAAAGAAAAGCCAACAGTTCGATAATTGAATAGTAGTTATAAAGTTATTTTACACATAATACAATTATGAATACATAATTCTTTTATAAATTCATTACCATGTGTTTTTTAGCAACACTATCGATAAATTATTGTCAATTAAAATGCATAATCAAAAAACAATTGCTCGTGGGAAAATTTAGCTATACGAGTACCCAGCGTCGCAACGCGCGGGCACTGACTAGTATTTATTCAATGTGTTCAATTCTATTTTCTAATTGAGCTCTTACATTCACTATACTTGTTATAAATCGCGTGGAGACACATAATTTCAACACGAGTAAAATGCATAAGTTTTTAATAGGTTATGTATTTGCTATTGTCCATGTTCAGACTATAAGTACAATGCTAAAGTTAATATAGAACCCAACATTTGTCATAGACCCGATTGAACCCATCTTAGTCAATTCATTTTTTCATCAAAAATAAAAAAAAACCCATTTTCATCTTTTTTTTATAAATTTAAATATCTCACACACGATAATCGTTACGCAAAACAAATATCCCATCGCGACGAGAATTAACTTATCTTTTTATAGGATGGGCGTACATATGTACTTTTTCGCAACGAACTTTTTTTATGATTTTATGAAGTAATATACGATTTTATAAAATCATATATGATTTATGAAATCATATATGATTTTATGAAATCATATATGATTCGGGTGTACGGAATCATTACGAATCATATTGATTTTCGCAATTTCGTGACTGTAAACAAAATTGAAAAAAGTGTTCGGAATCATCAAATCATATATGATTTTATGAAATCATATATGATTTTATGAAATCATATATGATCCGTTATACGAATCATATATGATTCGTTATACGAATCATATATGATTTTCGCAATTCGTGACTGAAAAAAAAATCGAAAAAAAGTTTCTCGAAAGTATATCGTGTCACCCGTCTACTGAAAGATAAAAAAATACCGTCGCGATGGTGTATTTTTCTGTGTTGTGACGATTGATGTTTGTAAGATAATTTTATTTAAAAAAAGGTGAAAAATGAGTTTTTTTATTTTTGATAAAAAAAAATGAGTGGCTAGGATTGGTTTATTGGGTCTATGACAAATGTTGGGTCTATATTGATCTTAACTCTAAGTACAATTAATAATTATATTTCAACTATATTTGCTTGGTGCCTACTTATAAGTTGTTTCCTCATTTTGATATTAATAATAGAATTAAATTTATTTAAGTTTAGTTGTATTTTATCTTTTCAACTCGTGTATGCACGAGTTAATAAAAGCGGATTAGGTTCGGATAATGATAATAATAATTTTTTAATCACCTTTTGTTGGGTTTGACAAGTGCTGATCAATATTTGATTTTTTAATGTTATTATTTGTATATTTTAATTTGAGGATTTTAAACTTTATTTTAATATCTAAGAATATAAGTGTTTATACATGATATAATTAAACGCGTGCATACATTCAACAACGCGTACTTCGGAATTGATATTTATTAGGCGTACGTTTATGTAATCAATTTAATAATAATAATAATAATAATAGTCTATTATAAATAAAGATATATAAAGATTCAGTACTCTAATTTAATGTGCATATATTCATAATGAGTGTGCAGGTGCTCATTATTAGTGGGTTGTAGAAATCAACTGTATGGTTCCAACAGTTCATACAGTTACGAATCATACTCCATATCCCATAATTTGCGTCGGTTACAAAATAATTGTTTAATCATCCACACCTTTAAATTGCATGAACTAAAATAACCATTATGGTGAATATGAGAGTATCATTAATTACACAACATTTTATATAGTGTCGGTTACAAAATTAATTATGAAACCATTCCACCTTTAAATAGCATTAACAAAACCATTATGGACTATAAACTACTGATTACAAAACCATCCACTAATTAAAACATATAAGTTTTCAAGGTCTAGATATTTAATTTAAATACTAACATTTACAAGTTATAGGGATTTCTTTTTATTTTCACTATATAAACAAGAGCCCAAGCCCCCCATTCAGTCTTTTATATCTCTCCTGTCATAGACTTTTTTTCGGACTATAGTGCGTCTACCGGCTCGTCTCCGCAACAGATTTTTGTATCCTCCGTTAATAATACATGTGTAGTTATTTTTTCTAATCATATTTCTCGGATCGTTTCTTTGGTTTTTTCTTAGATTCTTTTAGGTAGTCGCGATGGAACCTCGACGGCACGATTGATGACGGATTTTTGGTAGTTGTTTCGACAGAAAAGTTCAAAAAAGAGGTTTGTACAGTTTTAAGAGTTTTACAAAAATAAACTAAGTTGATGTATTTATTTATTTGTATCTTAATATTGAACGTTTTGTTATTTTCATTGGATTCAAAATTGATATGCGGTAGAGATGGAATGCAACTCTGATCTTGAATGGTAAGCTACTTTCAATGTTTCAATATTAATTTAGTGTTGGATTAATCGCATGTTGTTGTCCATAAGATATTATGGATGAAGAAAGGTGTATGAAAACAATGTGTTATTCTTTTTTTTTAATTCTAGGATAATGTTAGTATGTCACGCAACTGCACCTGGTTTTTAACATAGTTATTGTTGCAGGTTTGTTTAGATTCATTGTTGTTAGGCGAAAAAAACACTAGATCTGTTAAGTACGGTGTCAAAAGGTTATTTGTGGGATGCACTTAACGCGGGTACGTTAATTCATCTTCTCGTTAGATTTAATTTTATTAGCAAATGATTAGTTTCTATTTTTTTTCTTGATTGTTTGTAGCTGGAACCATTTGAGTGCCCTTGATTTGTAGTGTCGAGATAGAGTTGGACCTAATAAAAATGATGTTCTTGGAAGGTGTATGCTTCTGTTACAGTATGTGGAACGAAGGTTAGACCACAAAGCTATCAACATAATGCAATTTAATCTAGAGAAGCATGTCATGATGGTGGAAGAGAGGAAACGGAAATGGCAGATAAGGTTTTCTAGCAAGATTCTATGAAATACTTGTCCTTATTTAATGGGCCTTTTGGACATGAAACAACATATTTTTTTAACCCGTTTGATATGGTGTAAAGATGAACCAAACACTTTTAGCTTGAGTTATAGATTGTAGAAAGTTAATTATATTTTTTTTTGTAGTCAGATAATCAACGTTAGAAATTTGGAGGATTGTGACATTGAACCAACACCTAAGCCCATTGACATAGTGTGCCTTTAATTGGGATACAGCCCCATGCAACAAGGACGTTGCGCAATTGTAATAATTAGATACAACCCGTGTGCATCGCACGGGTCTGAATGCCTCGTAATAATAATAATGATAACATTAATTGTGCGGTGATTGGGGCAGCACAACGAAAACGTATCAAGTACGAGGCTAAGTGTGCAGATTTAGGATACGCTTTTCCCCCTTTCTCCTTTTTTTATTTGGAGGAACTCGAAGGATGCGGTGACCTTATTAAAGCGGATCCGAAAGTTCTCCATGACTCAAGATAGTGAAGGTCCAAGTTCAGTATTCGGGTCTTCACTATTTTTTGTAAAAATCATATGAAATTTTCTTAATAAAAGTGATGTAATAATATAACTAATAATATAATAATAAAATAAGTTATTAATAATAATAAATGTAATAATAGTATTTGTGGGCACGTGCTAGCTGGCAACATTTTTAATAAGATAAGCTTTGCTGTAGCTAGATGAGTGGGAGTCTAGATAGTATCTCAGTTTTCTATTAATTTCTTGTAAATATCATGAATTTTTAATAAAAGTGATGTTTTATATAAAAATAATAATAATAAAAATAAAATAGAAATAATAATAGTTGTTTTAAAAAAAAGGTTCATGGGTATTTGTTAAATACATAAAATTTCTATTGAGAAATTTACACTTAGGTTCATATAATTAGATTTAAGATTAAACTCTTTCTTTAAAAAAAGTTCAAAATTTGATTGTAAATTCTATTAGCCAATGAGAATATAACATTTATTTCAACTTAAGTTCAAAATTAAAAAAAGAGCTCAGAATATCATGCGTATTTTTATTTTTTCTACTAAATTCTCCATTGAATTTATCATGAATTTGACTAGGTTAATTCAATTTTGACTTTTATTAGCCCATATGAGAGCTCGATTTTGCAATTGAGCTCTCCCGTTAGTTATAAAAAAATTGAATTGACAAAAACAATTTCTTTTATTCTATAAGAGATTCCATGCCATGTATGCTTTATAAAGGTTTATAGATAATAGTCTAATCTCGCAGAAAGCTGTGACAACAAATAATGTATTGCCTTTTTTGTTCTTTTGTTTAGTTTAAGTCGTAGAACGATTTTGTGTGATGGTGATGTAAAAGAAGGGGTAAAGTGGCAAAGTAAGCGAGTGGAGAAAGTTTGTGTATTAAATTGTAGTTAACTATTTCAATGAACAATGAATTGCATTGTCTTTTATATTTAAGGTATTATGGTTTTTTGTCCTTCATTTTTTGTGCTTTTATGAAAATTAATTTTTTAGTTTTTAAGTAGTATAAATTTGCTAAATGCAAAAAATGTTATCATCAAAAAGCTTTTTTTGTATTTTATGTATTAAATTTAACCTAAATCTATGCTTTAAGAAATCAAATAGCTTTTTCCCAATTACAGTTTATCAAGTTCTTGGGTGAAAGTGTTTTATCAAGTCATAAGAATGAAGGAAATCTCATTTGGATATCACAACTTTGGTTACGATCAGGGCCTTCTAGCAGTCTTGCTATTGAGGTCGAGAATAGCGCAAGTCCTACCAACTAAACCATGTGTTCCAAATGTAAGTTTGTACGTGTTTTAAATCAATAGCATAGTTTTTATTCAAGTATGTTTATATTCAACTAGATCTTCTGTTCTGGTAAATGGTAGCCTTACTAGTGAATTCTGGATAAAACGTGGATTGTGTCAATGTGATCTGTTAAGTCCGTTCCTATTCATTATTATTATGGAAGGACTTCAAATCATTTTACAAAATGCGATCTATTCTGGTCTTATTCATGGGGAAATGATAGGAAATTCTGGTCATAAGCTTTCACATTTATTCTATGCGGATGACGTGGTGATTATTTCAGAATGGAATCGTCAAGACATGGATAATATTATTCGTGTTTTACAAGTTTTCTTTCTTGCTTCAGGTCTCAAAATTAATGTTTCAAAATCTAATGTGTTCGGGATTGGGGTGAGTTCGCAAGATATTGAGGACATGGCTCGTGATGCAGGATGTGGTTCAGGTAGTGTTCCCTTCTCTTATCTTGGTTTACCTATTGGAGCGAATATGCACTTGACCGCCAATTGGCAGCCTTTAATAGATGGTTTCGGGCTTAAGTTTCGAATGGAAAGCTAACACTTTATCTATTGGGGGTCGTTTAACTCTTATAAAATCGGTTTTAGGAAGTCTTGGGATATATTATATGTCCATCTTTAAATGCCCAAAATCTGTCCTTAATTTACTTGAAGCAATGCGGGCTTCTTTTTCTGGGGTGGAAGTGGGGAGAAAAAGAAGATGGCGTGGTTTAGATCGGTGAGAGTGGTTCTGCCTCATTTATAAAGGGTAGTGGGAATTGGGGCAGTTTAAAAATCAGTTTCATCTCGCTTTCTTCAAAAATCAAGATGGAGATTCGCCAATAATAATCCAGGTTTCTTTATGCTCACACGCCCACCAAGGGCAGGAAAACGTCGGGGCTTGTAAACATGAATGGATATCTATCACAATCTCATGATGTCATATATAGAGGAATACTAAAATGAAACTAAAGTAAAGCAAAGACACAAAGTGTCATAAACAATACCCATAAATAAGCAAAAACATAGATAGCGTCTTTATAGATGAAAAGGAGTTCTCGTCAATAAGAGACATGCTGCAAACATATATATACAATGCTAACATCCTAATATAAACTTCAAGTTCATCTTAGGTTTTTCTAGCCACTTCTCACTTATTTAAAGGGGGGGGGTAAAATCCTCATGACTTTAACACCTGAAAATAATGGCTTAAAACGTCAAACACAATCCGGTTTCGGGGTGTGGTCTTGTATTTATTAGTGAGTTTGTCGTTTGTCTTTTAGGGAGAGTCATTAGGTTTAAGACACACAATTCAACATTTCAACCAAATTTCTGTTGATTATCAAAACAACTTATAGGACAATTATGCAACTTATGACTTATGCTGACTTGCAATCCACATTACTAGTTAGGAACCGTTACCCCGATCCATTATCACTAAGAGGTAGGAACGTACCCCGATCCATTACAACAACTAGGTAGACATTACCCCCGATCCATATGTCATTACGCAATAAAAGTCTTACAGCTGGATACTTATACTTAGGCAGGACCACACATCATTGGAGTTTATTTCAACCCTTCAGTTGGTTTAAGTTGAGTAGTTAAAAAAGGGGGGGGGGGGGTGGGGAGCGGGGACCACTCCCAACGAACTTATTCACCATCACAATCTCCAATTGATCACTAAACCATGGGGCCATACCACAAAACCCCACTCACAAATTGATCACTAAGCCATGGAGCGGTATCACACAAATCAGTAGGTATTATTTCAACCCTTCAGTTGGTTTGAGTTGAGTAGTAAAGACCACTCCCAACCGAACAAATCACGAAACAATAACACGTAGCAAATAATCACAGTAATTAAAACAGTTTAAACACATGGCATCATTTTCACCAAATAAAAACAAGAAAAAGGGCTATGAAACTCACCTTTGCCTAACACTCTAAAACTTCCAACAAGGCTTCACAAAAATGACAAGCACAAATTACGAACAAGAATAATTCGTGTTACACGCTACGTAAGCCGAAAGCTTTAATATACATGTAACATTTCATATGATGGTGTTAAGGATGTTTTATTAACCCATGGGTACCGTGCTCCATACCAAACTTAAACACTTTACTTATCAAGTTTTACTACTAGTCACAATTCATGCCAAAAACTACAAAATTTTAACGTGACTGTATCGCACTCTAAAAACCTTAACAAAATGACATCATAATTCAAACCAAAAAATTAACCTATTCTGTTCATTAATGAGCTAATTAACCTACCTTTGAGACTCCCAGGTCAATTACATACACAAGTACACTAAGAAATCAACTCCACAAACTGTCCCAATTCGGGTCTGATAGCGCACTAAAAAGTTTAGGCTTAAAAATAATACTTAGACTTCGAATTAATTAATTTACTTTGGGGGAATTTTAATAGACATATAATAATTAACTACTGTAGAAGGGATAAGTCTAATTCAAATTTTAAATAGGGTTTTCACTTCACACAAAACTTAACCTAAAGCTGACTTACAAACTCAGCTTTATAACGAAAACTTGTTTGAATTATTTAAATAACTTCTTCCACTCATTTTAATTCCGGAAACCTATGGGGTTTGAAAGTAGGACTCTATGTAGATAATTTAAAGCTTTTGAAAATCATTAATAGCTTTCCGTAAATGACCAAGTTATGACCCTGCAAGTTGACCCTTCAAAAACTGCCAAACAATTTTACACTCGAATTTACTAATCTCAAAACCCTTAATTGCACATGATTAACTCATTAATGATATAAAAAACAATTTTAAAGATTAATAACCATAAATTTACAGGATTTTACCTTGAACCCTAATCCATCATATTAATTATTACATGTGTTATTAATTAGAATATAACAAGAATTGAAAATTTGTAATTAGAATTGAACATAAATTAGAAAATTTACCTTAGCAAAGAACCCTAAATTTTTTTCCAGAAATTACCCTAAAAGAAAACCCTAGCACTTTTTTTTTCTCCTTGGATTGGCCAAACAATGAGGGGGGAGGGTTTGGGATTAGTTTGGTATTTATAGGCCACAAGGAATCCCTAGATAATTCTAATTACAATTTGATTTCAATTCAAACTCTTTTCTTTTTTTTCTTTTCTAATTTTCAGATTTTACTATTCATGCCAACAAAATATTTTTTTTATTAATTAATTACCTTCAATACCTTAAGTTTTATAAAAACCTAAGCTAATTTGGTAAACCATTTTGCTTGAAAACTACTTTCTAAAAATAACTTTTCATTTCCAAATTCACTTTCTATATATGGAAAGTTTACAAAAAACTCTCTTATTTTAACAACTCATTTCTTTCACAAATGACACGCTTCTCATTTTAATTCATCACCTAGGCATCCACATATTAACCAAAACAATTCTCTCAAAATACCCAATCAATTCCATTATCACTATAAGTGATTAAAATGAAATTTCTCCATCAAATAACTCATTTCTCTTAACTTAACCCCCAAAACCTAAACTTATCTTAAATTACTAACACAAAAATACGTATACGTAATAATACTTACACATTTAACACGGAAATGCTCAAATCTCAATAATCATTTCCTTGTCACTCAAAAGTGAACGAAATGAACTCAACCAACTTCATCACCATTCCAATCTCATTGAGATGATCACACTCAATAAATTGATTACCAATACCTCATAAACACATATAAACACACATAAACACATCAAATCACATAAACCATACATTACAACAGGCACCTAAGTCAACACTAACGGTTTGACTAACCTGCTCAAGTCATGGTTGTCACACTCGATCACCCCGTGTTATATATAACATAGATTAGCTCATAGTCTTAGTTTTAATCGTTTATTTACCGTACGACTTATGGTGTTGGGCCGGGTCTTTACCCACTTGTTAGCCCACTTCATGGCCCATTTAGGGGCACCAATCTCTTGTATAAATACCCCTTTCCAGCCATGGGAAGGGGTTGGATGTTCATTTTATCTAAAACACATACTAAGTGATTTTCTCTCTCTAAAACTCCCACTTTCTCTCTCTATACAATTTGACAAAACATTAATCCTAGGCTTGTGTTATGATATCCAATATACTACAATTGGTATCAGAGCCCATGGGATGATTAGCTAGATTGTGTGTGCGTTTTCTTGGTTAGTTTAGATCAAAAGTTTGGTTTTTGAAGGCTTATGGTCTTATTCTTGACACTCTTTGATTCTCACATTTGTGAAGTTAAAGTTAGTGTTTTTATAGTTGTTATAGCCTTCTAGGATCAAGTTGTACAAAAGAAACCAAGCAAAAACATTCAAAAGGGTGATTTTTAGGTGTTTTTAGGTGAAAAAGTTCGTATTTCTCTTCACTGCGTTTTGCCTCTCTGAAACATTCTTGGTTGCGTTTTGCCTCAGATAGTACGCTGCGTTTTGTCGTTTTGTATCGTACAACAATACTGCGTTTTGTCGTATTTGGGGTTGCGTTTTGGTCACTGCGTTTTGGTTATTGAAGGTTGCGTTTTGCCTACTTGAAGACCTCACTGCGTTTTGCTTCAAGACCTCATTGTGTTTTGCTTCAAGACCTCACTACATTTTGCTTCAAGACCTCACTGCATTTTGCTTCAAGACCTCACTGCGTTTTGCTTCAAGACCTCATTCCGTTTTGCTTCATTCATCATTGCGTTTTGCTTCAACATCACTGCGTTTTGCTCAAGACCTTCATTGCATTTTGCTTGAAGACCATATTGCGTTTTGATAAACAGTTACTCTGGCAAAATATCATTCTTTACTGCGTTTTGTCTAGGCTTCTTCACTGCGTTTTGCCTAAGTTTCATTAACTTCATTACGTTAATTTATTTTAACCAAACCAAATCACAATCAAACAACATATCACCTAATCAAACAAACAATCATCACTTTTAATATACAATCACTAATCATTGTACCGATCTAAAATTTATCATAATACAAGTAATCAACCATGTCCAGTAATTCAGATGATATTCAAGTGGCCGGTTCCGATACTCGCCATCCTATGCTCGATAGGACTGATTACGAATCATGGTCACAACGAATCCGATTGTACTGTAGGGGAAAGGAAAATGGATTGCAAATTCTTCAGTCGATTGATCAAGGACCATTTGAGCTTGGAACCACAAGGGATGCCCTTGGAACTACCCCTGAGGGAGGTGTCCTTCTTGGACCAGAAAGGCCTCGTACATATGAGGACCTCAGTGACACGGAGAAGAAACAATACGATGCAGATGTTTGTGCCACCAATATTGTGCTTCAAGGACTTCCCAAAGATATCTACAAGCTCATCAATCAAAACATTGAAGCAAAAGCAATTTGGGACAATGTCAAAATGCTTCTGGACTCACAAAAGAAGATAGAGAGTCTCAGTTGTACGATGAGTTTGAGCGATTCAAGATGCTTCCAGGTGAAAATATCAATGAGTACTATGTTCACTTTCACAAGTGTAACACCCCCAAAATCTGATATGCAGCGGAATGGTAACCTTGGGGTGCTACGTCAAAGTACAACAATCAAGATATAGGAAAAGACCTTAAATGGACGTTTTAAACAAGATCATTCGCTGCATTATAACAAAATCAGAGTTCATACATTAGGTCCTATATGTTTTGAAAAGAAAAGTCATAGACATACTACATACGTCATGCGCACAAGAATGAGACTGATTATTGAATAATCACTCCTGCTATGGGAATGATCAAAGCAGCATATTGTGTCAACGGTCCAAACCCTCATGATGCGCCAATCATCACATGTCCAGTCTCGACTCAATATCCTATCTTCATCAGCAAACCCCAATCACAATAATATCCACACTCCTTGAAACAATCACAAATTAGATTCTCGGATATACCCAAACTGATGAAATACTTGTCAACCTAAACTAAACAAATGCACTGCACCTTGCCCAATCCTTAGAGCCAAATCTCCCCTCAAGACCAATAATCAACTCGAACCTCTCAAACACCCGAAATCAAGCAACTATTCAAGATGGTCGGGTTGTTATTCAGAATGTTCAAGGGCAACAGAATCAAATCAGAGGTAACTTTGCTCATGGAAATGGGTTGCAAAAGAATAGAGCTGCAATGCCAATGCAGGTCCAAGGAAACCGGTCAAGTTGTTATAATTGGTAATGGAATTAGGCAAATTGCAGAGGAACTGTACTCAGCCAAAGCGTCCAACAGAATTCTGATTATTTCAAGGACAAGATTCTGCTGATGCAAGCCCAAGAGAATGGGGCAGTTTGGATGAAGAGGAACTAACCTCTTTCAGCAGGTGAACAGGGCAACACCTTGAATGCAGATGTGGATAATCAACAAGACCAAGACTAAGCTCTGAATGAGGAATATCATCTTCCCTAGAAGAAGAATGTGACGCTTTGACTTGACGTCAGATGTTGATGACGAACCACTGCTCAGTCTAATTCATTGCCAATTTGTCCTCAGTCGGGTCAACAAATCCACAAGCTGGTCCATCCAATGCATCAATCTTATCTGAGGTACATATTCTAGAAAATGCTATTGATCATAGTGTTTCTAATCAGGACGAACATGAGATTCATAACAAAGTACAACCGTCAAATGTTATTGACTCAACTAGTGTCCATATAGGTAACAATAATGTTATTCCATATGAACAATATTTGTCGGTCAATGATAATTCTGTTGTACCAAGTTATGCATCTTCCGCTCTAAATAGTGTATGTGTATCGCCTGTTAATGATGCGATCGTATCCTACAAGACCCAATAGACTATTGAAGCTTAAGATCTTACGAAGAACAGGTTACCATTTATGAGCAACGTGCTAAGTTTGAACTGAATGAACATGAACAACGAATGGATGATAAAATGCGTATGCTTATTCAAAATCGTAATAAAACAGAGGAAAATCTTAAAAAGGAAATTCATTCTTTCAAGTTACAACTTAAGTCAACTATGGAAAACAATAAGATAATGGAAGAAAACAGTAACACTATAGAAACAAGAGTTAAACCAAAAAGAAAGAGTCAAAATTTCCCTGACTGTTTTTCCAATCTGAAACACCATAAGATAAACACGAGAATAAGCTTCACTCACAAGATTAATCCATTCAAACTGTCCATATGATGTTAAATCCTAATCAGGTCTATGACCAAAAGACTAAAACTGCACTAGGTGCCCAGAACCCTTTTTACCTCAGACAGGCCAAAAAGGCCCAACCGGCACTATATGATGGTGATGAACTTCTTAAGCCTCATCATGTGCCGGTAATTGTTCCAACGTCTGAGGAAGAATTAGAGTTAGCTGAAGCTACTAGGAATAAACGCAATGTGAAAATGAATGACTCTGCCTGTGTGGAAAAGAGGGTTAACATTACGCCTCCTAACTACTCAAAAGAAAATTTCATGGCAACATTCACCCCTCAGACTCAACTGATACCTGAGCAAGTATTTTGGTCCTTAGATCTAGCAAAACGAAAGGCCGAAGAGCTAAAGGCCAATGCAACACCCATGCCTGTCCTACCACTTGCGACAATGTATCCTCCCAATTTACCACACCAATTGTCCCCTTCGAAAACAGCATCCGACTACAAGTCAAGTAAATATTGGTTTGTATGTAATGACTCAACTATTTTGGGATTTTGAGAAAACTTGTAAAAAGCGTATCACACCAACGGGCATAACTAAAGGGGAAAGAGGTTTTGAACAAACAAAAAGGTGTTACTTAACCGAAGTAATTCCATTTTTCAAACAACACAAAGAACATTTTGAAGGAATTCAAAAATCTCTAGTCACTGAAGTTAGGGCAATGAAAGCCGTTTTTGAAAATTTGGAAGCCGAGGTGGAGCAGAATGAGACAGATTTATAGAGTGGTGAGATTGAACGGAAAAACCTTCTCATCACAAATGAGAACTTAGTTGCTGAATGCTTGTCTAAAGATGTGTTTTATACTGCAACGGATTCTGTACTAAACGTGTCTAGATTTTCTGACATGCATGATGCTTTCTCTAGCGCTCAGAAACGTATTGCCGATCTTGAATCTGAAAATTTTAATCTGAGAAATAAGATTCAAAATGATGATCACACATCAATGATAAACATTTCTCCAAACTGAAGTTGAACCACTTTAGATTAAACTTACAATTAAAGTCTCAAAATCTCAAAGAACATTTTGGAAACAAAAAAACAAGTGACGTCTTCGAAATGCTCCGAATCATTTGAATATACTGTTTGTGATTGGGAAACTAAATGAACCAGATTCAAAGTCAGCAAAATGATTTGTGAAATAAAGGAGAAAATCTCTCGCTTAATAAAGAAAAATAGTGATACATATCCTACTTTTGACTTAGGCATAGTTTTCCATCAAACAAAGAGTTATCCAGCAAAGCAAAATGCCCTTCACGATCTAATGAATGCTTTAAAAGGCAGAAAAATGCAAAATTAAGCAGCATGATAAAGGAGTTGTATGGATTCAATTAAAATAACGCTTGCCAAAACCACTGACCATAACAACTCTTGTTATCAGACATTGAACACCTTAAGGATCCAACTTAAAAGAGAATTCCAAATGTGTCACTATACCTGATTATAAACCTAAGGTGCTGGCTCCTGGTAGATATCCTATAGATCTTGACCCAATTTCCCCTCGACTCAAGAAGAATCAAGAAGTACATCTATACTATATCAAACGCCTTAAGGAAAGTGTAGAAACCCTTCATGAAATAGTAGAGGATGCTAAGATAGAAAGACCATTGGATACCTATCTTGCATCTGCTTTCCGTTACACTAAACACTCCCAGGAGCTGTTAGAATATTAAATGGCACTTGACTAAAGACTTGATCCCTTGCGATAACAAAATGCCTCTACCAAGTCACTTAGGAAAAAGGAAGTATACTTTTGTGTCGAACCATGGAAACCTCGACTCATAACACACCACTACAAGTTGAGCACCAGACAATAAATTCGACTAACGTTCCTGGAATTCCCTCTACAAGGGTAAAAGGTACCTCAGCAGCTAGCACGTCAAAGCCTAGGAGCAATACAAAGAAAGATAGGACCCCGCCAGCTAAAAGTACCTTGAAATAAGTAGAAGCCCATTCTAGGATGAATAAGCCGAATGAGAAACATAAGAATCATGTTGATTCTAGTATTAGCTATAAGGGTATTGTAATTAATTCGAATTCCAATACATTCCTGCAAAAACTTTGTAACAAATGCTTTTAATTCACGTTAATCATGATCAATGTGTTGTGCGTTCTGAGATGTGTATGAAGCAATCCTCTGCCACTAAAGTGTGGTGGGTTAAGCAAGTTTAGAAGGCCACATGGAAATTGTTTACCACCATCTGCCATCAGTGGCGACCCACTGGCAGACTATTACCTTTAGGAGATCAGTGGCCTTTAACTAGGAATACTCCACCTAAGGTCCTGCCTATAAAACAATGGAAGCCCACTGAGGTAGACCTTTCTCCCGTTAGGAAGACAGTGCCCTTTGTATAGGTCCTACTGCTCTAGGAGTGACTGTTCCCCAGCTGATCTCACAAGAAACTATTTCCCCAGAAGCGTATAGATCTTGCTTGCACAAACTAAACCGGCCCCAATTGCAATTGGGATCTAAAGTATACCAAATATCCATTTTTGGCCATTGTTCAAAATGCAGGATGTACAGATTGTTCTCTGTTATTTGACTCATGCTTCTCCTAGGAATTCTGAGTACCACCTGACTTTCATCAGGCAATTGGAATTCTTCTGAAAGCACCAAACAATCAGTGTCTGTGAAGAGAACTTTGTTCTTTTTATCACAGATTTGTGATACAGAGAACAAGTTAAAGTGCTGCAGCTCTTCAACATAGTAGACATTTTCAAAGTCAAGCTTTGAAGTCCGTATGGTGCCTTTTCCTGATATTCTACCATCTCCACCTCCAAATTTTACAATGCCTCCCTTAATCTGCACAAAATCATCAAGTTTTTCCTTGTTTCCTGTCATACTTCTTGAGCAACCACTGTCAACTATACCTATGTCATTATCTGTACTAGGATCACCCTACAAATCATACAACAAAAATATTAGTACACTTGAGAGACCCAAGCCAGTTCTGGCTTGAGCCTGCCTTGTGGATCATTAATTGTGAAACCATGTGGATTGATGAGATCCAACATTACTCTTGGGCCCCCAAAATTGTGATCTTTTATTCCTCCAAGAGTAACCTGCTGAGGTCTTAACAGCAGTGCCCCATCGTCCCTTAGTCATGTACATAGGGTCATATACGTTAGGCCAATACATATTATTAAAATGTACAGATGATGGTCTGAAATATGGTCGAGCAGCAGGATTAAGCCAACCAGCAGAAACTGGTCCACCAGCAGAAACAGGTGCTGGTCGTTTAGACCAACCAGCAGGTTGTCCAACCCTTTCAGTAGGTTTTGGTCTACCAGCAGAATTGACTGCTGGTCTGTTTCTACTAGCAGCAGGATCAGATCCATCAGCAGTAACAGATGCTGACGAATTACTACTACCAGCAGGAACAGATGCTGCTTGAGATTTACAAGGGACAGAGTCTACACAATTATAGAAGTCACAATCTTTAATTAAATGCAATTTACTACCACAAACAAAACATTTCTTAACACGCACATAATTGTTTTTACACATATTCCTATTGTTCATTCCACTTTTATTACAATTAATCCTAGGAGATTTTACATTCTCCGAACAAGAAAAACTAGGACTGCCAGTAGTGGAATTTGGGTCTTCAACATCAGACTCTGGCAAAGTCGTGATACCAACAGCAGGTGGGAAGTCTTTAGTCTTGGTCTTGAGGCTTGAATCACAGGATGCATAGGTCGCTGAGTCTGAAGACTTGTCACTGTTATCACAAGAGACAAAGTCATTAGATTCTGAAATAGTTTCAGAAGTTTTGTTATCAGACTTTGAACCATAACTAACCTGTGTTTTCTCTATGTCTGACTTGTATGGGGAGGGCATATAGGTTCCGGTTATGGATGGAGGAACTGCATGCATCTCCCCAGCCTTGACAAACCATGAGTAAAGAGGATTAACCTCCTGCTCAACAGGTTCTGGGTACATGGTACTAGGTCTAGACAAATCAAACACTTCATTTTCGCCAAAGTACTCTTTAAATCCTAGACCAACTTTAGTTCTTGTTGACATAGAGCTATTTATCAACTTGTTCAAGTTCTTGGAAGACTCCTTCCACTTTTCAAATCTAGCTAATGTCGCTTCATACTTAACTTCCCATTCTTTCTTTTCCTTTTGAGCCTGATCATGTAATGTTTCAGTATAACTTAGTGTGTTAGTGGTGTTTTCTAGATTAGCAGTTAAAACCCTAATCTTTTCTTCTAAAGCCATCTGAGTTTTATGGTACCAATCTTTTTGTGATTCTAGTGTTTTAACAGCATTCTGATATGCCTGAACTTTAATGTAACAATCATTATACAATCTATCAAGATTATTATACATGTTATTTAGATCATTAAGTTTAGAATCACAACCAAGGGGACAATTTATACCTTAGAAGAAATCCCAGTCATGGAGCAAAAACTCAGCAGCAGCATCAGAAGCATCAGCACCACCATTATCAGCATGAAGACCAGCCATCATCCCATATACCTTCTCAACTTCACCAGTCTTGTTGTCTTGCCCCGCATGATCCGACCAATTTACCATGGAATCAACTGAGACCAAAGCTTTTGGTTTGTCTGACTTAACTTCTGTGACCTTAAAGGCAGAATACCTAGCCTTATCATCAACTGTCTTCAATTATACTCCATAGTCAAAATGTCCCAATTGAAGACATTGTAACACCTATTTCTTCTGTCAAATCTGGTAGATTGTGATTGTTGTAGTTCATCTTTCGTCCTGCCTTCTTCTCAAACCTGTTAATCCTCAAGGAGAGCATAGCCATTTGCCACTTTAAGTCCATTTCTTCCATCTCCAACTGCTCAATCTTGACAAAGTTTCTTATAGGATCTATCTTGTCTTGTCATTCTCTAGCAACAAAGGAATGCAAAAACAACATTCCATTTAAGTTATCAGAAGACAGATATCTGAGAACTGATGGAACAATATGCTGCTGATCAGAATAAGTAGGCTTTGAGCCAGAGCAGGTAGTTCCAATGAACGCAGAATGAGTGGGAGCAACAGCAGCTTTCACACTATAACTATGACACAATTTTCTCGACATCAAGTTCAGTGAACTTTAGTTTGTTATACAGGTCATCAAACTCATTTGATCAAGGCCAACCACCTCTTGTTTTTAGTGCCAATCCAACTTGTGACCATGAAGAAGGAAGTGCTCTTAGAAACTTCAGGTTGATATCATCATTGTCTGGCCTTGCCTGCACTTGATTCAACTGGCTCAGAATCTTCTGAAACCTATCATAACCCTTATGTAGGCCTTCTTCTTCGTCACGAGATTTTGTAAACTGCTGCTTGAGCATTGTCTTTTCTCATCTTCTTTTGATTCTTCATTCCCCACCAAACCTAGCCTTAACTAGCCATCCATATATCCCTTTGCATCATCATAATGATGAAAATCAGCATATGATCTTCAGGTAAAAAGGGGGCATCATGTGAAGCAACAAGGTTTCACTTATTCTCCCCGTTGTACAGCTACTGCTCATCAAGAGAGGACAGGTGTGATGAACATTTTGTATTTCATTTTGCATCTTTTCCCAACCTCTTTGGATGTTTCCTTGCTGAACAATCCTCCAAAGGATTATGATCAGCATTTTGTATCCAGTTACTCATCTATCATTAGCCCATATTCTCATAATTTTTTCCTTCTTTAGATAATGAAATTTTTGCCATTGTTGGCAGAGTAGTGGCTGTTTGGAAACTGTGAAAACTGTTGTGACTAGACATTTTTGTTAGGGTTAGGTCTGAGAGAAGGATTTGATTCGGTTGGGAGAAAGGCAGGTTGTTGAGGAAAGCGGGTGAGTGTATGGTAGTGATCGGTTGTGTGGGTTCAGGTATGAAAGATTCTGAGGTATATTTTAAGTGAATGAGTGAAGCAGTATGGACTAGGGTTAGGATAAGTATAATGGTGACCTGAGCTAGGTATAGCGGCTGGGTTCTGACATTGTTCACGGTTATAGAAACAAGGTTTTGTTGTGGTAACAAGTAATTCTTCTTTATCAGAGGCTCTCTCCAGGCTCTGATACCACTTGTTAGGATCTGGTACTAGATAGATCTTCTAGCCTATGTGGTTGTATAATACTTATGTAATCACAAGTATATACGTGAGAGACTCTAATAATTGTTTAGGCGGAAACTAAACAACGTAGTAGAAAGAAGAACAAATAAGAACAATGATCCTCTATGGATCTTTCTATTGATAATAAATTGTTTTTCTAATTTGCAATCGGTGCCAAACCCTAATGCTAAAGGTTTCTTTTATAGAGAAGAAACCCTAAATTGGTCAACAAGAAAACTAAAATCACGTAAGAGATATACATCAATCTCTTCCTAATTTATCTCATTCCTATATTAATGAGATAATACTAGAATATAACTATAATTCCTTAATTACATTAATTACGTCTATAAATAACAATCAGCAGATTCTATCTCTGTCAGCAGAAACGAGAACATGACCAGCAGAAACATAATCAGCAGGAATGCTACTTGAACTGCCAGCAGGAACATTATCAGCAGGAATGCTACTTGAACTGTCAGCAGGAACGACTTAATGCTATCAGCAGAAGCGAACATCTCTAACAGCAGAAACGATACTTAGTCGTTTTCAATAAGTTCCAACACTTGCTTAAAAAAGAGACTCCATTTTTCTTCTCAAAAGAGTGTATCGAATCCTTTAATACACTTAATTTTGATTGCTCCCGACTGGGACTTGCCCTTCGAACTCATGTGTGATGCAAGCGACTTTGCAATTGGGGCAGTCCTAGGGCAACGAAAGAATAAGCATTTCCAACCAATTCACCATGCCAGCAAGACAATGACTGAACCTCAAGCACACTACACTACGACCGAAAAAGAATTACTTGCCGTAGTATACGCTTTTGAGAAATTCTGATCATATCTCGTTTTGTCCAAAAGCATAGTGTATACCGACCATTCTGCTATAAAGTATCTCTTTGCTATAAAGGATGCTAAGGCAAGACTGATGCGGTGGATCCTTTTGCTCCAAGAATTTGATGTTGAGATCCGAGACAAAAAAGGAGCAGAAAATCTTGCCGCCGATCATCTCTCTAGACTTGAGAACCCTCACCAAAATGAGTTCGAGAACAAGGAAATCACGAAAACATTTCCACTCGAAACTCTTAGATCGGTTGCTCTTCGTGATGATAATACC